>LPNX010085434.1:162817-267495 GCA_001517045.1 Pseudotsuga menziesii
CCCTTAGACATCTATCTTGGCCAAATTTTCAAGAAAATCTGCCTCCTCCTTTCTCAATTCAGGAATTATAAGGCCCAGCATGTGCTACGGAATCTTAATAGTCTAGCGGATGCTGAAGCCAATCAAGGAGTCCTTTTGAACAAAAGCCAGCTATCTGTCAACGGAGGAAGCTCTACTTGTGCAATTCCATAAGGATTAGGAAAGGAAGATCTCCATGACCAATTGTAATGGACTTAAGCTGGAAAAGAAAACCAGAAAAGTAAATCTGAATCTGTAGGCCCTGGCAGCCCATTTGCCAGCTTTTAATTTAAATTTTAACCGTTTTTGTAAAAAAAATAATAAAGTTTATTATTGTTATATATTTTTTCAAAAGAACCTTTAGACCCAATTCATAAAAATATATATATATATACTATATTATTATTTTTAAATAATAATTGGTAATATATTATATTTGTTATTATTATTAAATTTCTAATAATAATAGTAAATATTAATAATAATAATAATAATAATAATTACTTAATAATTATTATTTAGTAATTGTGTTATTTACAATTATTACTTTATACAAAGAGGAAAAAGAATCAAAGAAGATATTAAAAAATTAGAAGTCAAGTCTTGGAAAATATTAAAAAAATTATGGATCCAAGTCACTCACAATTGCAATCCCAATTACGAACAGTTTCATCCCAGCTAAAAACGTGTGTTCAGAATAGTATTCTACAACTCCAGTTCGACAATCAGAAACGAAGTAATGATTTTCAAAAAGAACATATTACTACCTCAGAATTACGAATTCAATCATTGGAAGATAGTAGAGAAAAACTCACAAAACATTTATCAGATAAGGACGAGAAAATATCACATCTAAAATGTATCATTCAACAGCTTGAAGACCAGATTAAAAAATTAAACAAAGTCGAAGAATGTACGAATGGGAAAACTATCGACTTAAAAGAGGAAATTAGTCGTCTAAACAAAGTCATCATGGACAAGGAAGACAAATTGGCGCAACTACATGAAAAGATAGGAAATTAGGAAACAGAGTTATGTCATCGTCAACAGCAAAAAGAAAAACTCTAGCAACAATATGATGACATTAAGAAGACACATAACTTGGAACTAACAAAATTCAACAATGTGTTATCAAGCAATACCGAAGAGATTTTTCGATTACGAAATCATAAAAAAACATTGATTACAAAGATTAAAAAATTGAAACACATTAGTAAGAGGGAACACTCTAGTGAATACCTCGAATGGGAAATACTGGAAAATCAAGAAGAAAACCAGTGTCTAAATAATCGTAATCAGGAACTAGAGAATCAAATCAAGAAATTAGAAATTGAAAAAAAAGTCGCAAGATGAAAGAATAAAAAAGATTCATAATCATAACAATCTACTGGAGAACCAAGAAGCACAAATCCAGGAAAATGCGTCCAAAAATCAAATCGAGGAAGTGAAGACAGTCCTCACTGCAGTTCAAAAGAAAGAAAAACAAACAACACATGCACCTTACAGACATCCTATTTACAATCGTCATTTTGACCAATGAAGGGATCAAAACAAGCACTCACAGAAGAATTATGTTGACATGAGAAAAGACCAACGTGCTAAGCAACAATTGAAATGACCCGTTCCATAAAATGATCTCGGAGCTCCGATAAAAGTAGATCTGGGATGGACCACAACAGATACGATGCGACAATTCTCCTTAGGAATCTGTAACTCGTATCGTCTCATTTCATCAAGTGTCGCAATTACAAAAATGAAAGGATCTCAAGACGAAAGTTCAAGGGAATTCAGACATTGCTGTCAATACAAGCTTTGAGGACAAATCTCCCCTTAAGGGGAAGGCAATGTAACAAATATAAATGTTATAAATATTAACATTTAATACTAAGTAGGTTAATTAGGCTAATTAATTAATTACTCAAGAGGTGACTTGATAAGTCACCCCCCTTACCCCTTAGGGTATAAAATACCCGACACTAATTCTTGTAAAACATCTTTTATCTATCCAATTATCAATATATATTTGTCCTATTAATGGATTTTCAAATATTCCAAGTGTTCTGGTAATATTGATTATGTGAAGCGAATAAATATTTGCCTCACACAAGGTATAGGCCTATGTAGCTCCATGGGAGGGGAGCTCCTTCTTTGGAGAAATCATGGTTTCTTGTCGTTGGTGCCTTGATTTCACTATAGAAAGGAAGCAAGTATTATGATGTAGTTAGACCATACAATGAGTTATCAAACTCACACCTTAAGGGGGAATATGTTAAGAGCCTATATTCTACTCACCTACCTTATTACACTACAAGGAAAAGATCTTGTAGTAGAGGTCATAGCGGAGAATTTTGGTGTTATAAGATTGGAAAAAATGTCAAAAAAAACTCCGCTACAACCTCGGCCAATGATAGTGGATGCTTTAATGGAGGTTCTTACAAATACATTTTATAACTACAAAAACTCGACAACCAGATGTTTTAGCGAAATTTTTTTATCAGTGCGCTTAATTCAAATTATGCACACTAGTGTTGTACAATGTAAAGTATCTACACAGGTGCATTCAAAAAGAACAAGCACCAGAAATAACCAAATTTCAACGTCAAACTAGTTCTTGCGTATAGATTATAAGCACCAATGCTTGCATACATCACAAACGCACCGATGTGTTATGTTACATCATCTGCACCAAACAAATTTTTATTTTATTTCAACTTTACCAGTGTTTTCCATTTATCTAAGAGCATCGGTGCATTCCATTATCGAAAGCATTGATGCTTACTGTCATAACCCCAAATTTTCACAAAAATTTAAAACTTTTGATGTAACATAAATCTTTTATAGCCGCAGTTTGTTAACTACTAGTGGTTAACTGATAAATAAAACAATTAACAAACTAATGATTAACTTAAACACATATAAATTAATACTATTTTAATTTTGATATGTGAGGTAAATAATCTGCATTCGGTTGTTTCTAGTTGTACTAATGATTTGATTTTGTCAAGTAGGTGAGAAGTTACTTTCTAACTGGCGCTTACTTAGCGATTGCTAACTTACCTGGATTTTTGGATCTTACAGGCTTGACAGGTCAATTTTGAACCAATAAGAGTTTATTAAGGCGTTAAATCAGATATACTTCTTTTAGCATAAATATACTGCTAGAGTAAATAAAATTCAAGGGTACTACAAGGTAAAGTATCTTTTCTTTAGTTGTTTGTCATCTACGACCGTATTTTAAATTCATGTTGTAAAGACCAATAACCTTACCATTCTCAATGTTTTTCATTAGTATGACTTTTTTTCGGACAGTTCTTCTTTCTAGCTACTAGCCAAGTTACTTATAGAGATTACGATTTTGTAGAACAAAACCTTTACTGACTTAAGAGTTTACCGCTGTTATTATTTCTAAAATTTAAAACACTGCTTATCAGCATGGAAATAAAACTAAGCCTTATAAGAACAAGCTTACAACCGTACCCTCAGCTCTACTTTTAATTTAGCTTTAGTAGAGGAAATTTTATCAGCTTATTATTGTGTTATATCTATAAATGATCATTTGCACAAATGTCGTCAAGTTGTGATTTCTATCTCCAAATTTCTTCATGACATAAGTAATGTGACAAAATTACATTATTATATTATTTATTTATAATAACAAGTGCTACTATATTTATTCTTGAATAGTTTTACTATCCTTCACTACCAAGACTAATTTAATCTTGGTTTGATTCATATTAGAGCTTTGGTATCTTATGAAGACCAAATGATCATATACTTCCCAGAAGTTTATCTTACTCTTAGTACCATAGACTACATTCAAAAGTAAGAGTTATGCTAAGGTGTCATTACTAATTATTTTTATACACACCTTGTTGATTTGTAAACTAGTTCTAACAGCTTAACATGCATCGTTTATGGTTATAAAAAGAATAGGTCAAATGTGATTCTATCAACTCGTGTCATCAACTTTTACTATACTATTGATCTCTTCATAAAATGTTTTGCTAAGGAAAATTATAAGGTCATTATAAAACAAGGATATCGATGCAATATGTTTTGGATCAATACTAATGATGATTCCAAGGTTTAAATAAAACAAGGGTTAATGATGCAATATAAGTCTCGTTCTTAAACATAACTTGGCCTTATGGTTTATTTATGCAATGATACGTTTTGACTTTGGGGAATACATTATCATTATAGTCATTGTTTAAATTGTTGATAATAATTTGTTGTCCCGACAATGCAGTGACAACTATATGATTCAACCCACCGTGTGCTAGATAAATTTGTGGGTATGTGGAACATCCACCACCATGAAATGCTTAATTTAAAAAATCCAACACAACCCTAACTCCTCATTCTTTGTCGAGGGTTTTGGCCTTTGCTTTGTCTGGTTTACTGCGGCCATGAGGGCTCACTTGTGCTCGTCTCCAGCTCCATTGTTTATGCATAATGAGGTGTTTCCACTCTAGTGTGAGATTGGAGAGATACACAGTTTCCATTTGATTTCTATCTGCATGCATTGCGTTGTTGTGCGTATGATTGTTCTATGTCAGTAGTTTGTAGTATCGATTTCTTGCACGATTATTGCCAAGGTTTTAATCTTGCTCCAGTCATTGGTGTAGTATGCATTTTGAACCCGCTGCCTCTGTCATTGGTGAGCACAAGGGTTGTATTGTTCGTTGTGCTGGTTTGTCTCCTTCGTGGCTTCAGATTTCCTAGCTTTAGGTAATAATTTGTTTTACAAATGTTTATAAGTTTTTAAGTTACAGTTACATTTATACAACTCGGTTTCTAATCAAGGTTATGATATTCACTTACAGGTTACATCTCGCCTTTACGCTTGGAAGAACCCTCTCCAAGTTTTGTATTGACAACCAAACCTACGGGTAAGCCTCGGTTACAATGTGGCAACTCCCTACTTGTACAGACTTAGGGGAAAATGGTTTCAGTTGGAAAGAAATTACGACCTCAGTTCCTCCAATCTTGGGATGTTTGGTCTTAAGTTTTTAGAATTTTTTTTCGTCATTAAACCCTTGCATATAGCAGGGTGACTCCGGCTTCGATGTCGTGACTTGTATTACTCTTTTCTTGACTTATAAAGGATATATAGTAATGTAAGTTTTAATAAATTGAATGTTAGTTTTGTTTTAAAAACCCATGCCACGATGTTGGGTACACCAGCCCTAAGCTGGGTGTTGTAATCTGGTTAAGTTTGTAGCTTTATAGCCTGTCAATGTAATACATTGGGTTTTTAAAAAAAGATTTTACTTCGAGCTCTGTCTCGTTTTTGCAGTAATCTTGTATATTGTAACTTTGTGTACATTAGGGTTTTTCCTATTCAACTGTTAATGAAGAACATTACTGTCTAAATATCTTTTGTAAATAAATTATTGTTATTATTTAAGACTGTAACTCAGTCATAGTGTGTAAGTTATAATATTAACTTACTTGTTCGGAATATACAAGCTAGGGTTTTCTTGAAATGAAACCCTTATCTAATTAAGTTCTTCAGTTCATTAATGATTAGGTTCTGCTATTTGTTAATTTGGTTAAATTATTATTACAGGTGTGTTATGTAAATGTACATTTGTCTTTAGAAAGAACAATAACAGTCTATAGTAGACTAATCGTTTATTTATATAATTCTCAAAGTAAACGGTTTACAACTTAGATATTTTTATTTATAATATTTAAATAACTTGGTTAGGGTTTCGACCCTAAGGTTTTACATTTACAGGTATAAGCCTATCTAATAATTATAAATAGTTTCTACATAAGTATTATTTAGTTGTATACCAATTATTAATTATATTTTCATTGTTTTTATTTACTAAACTGTTAGGTAGAAATTACTTAGAGATTTTGAAATGATAGAGCATAAATTCTGTAACTCAGTTTACTCTTTATAATCTAAGTACTTTTAAATATAACCCTATTTCGTTTATAGTAAATATTAGTCTTAGATTTAGTTGATATTGTTAGAAAATAAACTATGTGGTTAGTAGCTTGTTTATTTACTTAACTGTATGTAATCATTGTAACCCTAATGTGGTTTTCTATTGTATATCATTCAACTACAAAGTGAAAACAGAGAAATATAAACATATCTTAACACTGTTTAACCTCCATAATATTTTAACATGAATAAAATTACTCTACCGTCTGTAAATACACAATCTTATCTACTAAAACATTCTCTTATCTTCTTAAACATTCTACCTGTGCTGGAGTACTGCCTGGATTTCCAGGCGTGGAAAAACACAATCTAGAAATTATTTCTATTCTAACACATTACTTTTCTAATCAAGTTCATTTCTTCAATCATTTAAAAATACTGCTAGATTCTAACATTCTCCAAACTGACTATGTAACATTCGCATATCAGTCAAACTCAGATTGATTTATCTAATACAGTAAAACAAAATAGTATAGAACCTGTTTAGGACAGATGACAACAATGTTAGGAGGTCGTTCCTCCCTACCAATCTCCTGGAGAGCGCTCAAACAATGCTTCCTCAGGACCCCCGAGCCTGTTCCTGGTCTTCTTGGCTGAGAACTGGTGGAGAATGCAAACAGTATACTGGTCCAATATCTCAGTAAAAAACTCTGCTCTCAGCAGTAAGATCTTTCAGCTTAAAAGCTGCACTAGATCAATCAGCAGTTATCCCCTCAAACACTTTCCACCATTCCCTTCCATTGAATTTCTCTGAAGTACATTCATTCACCTGAATGATCACTTCTCTAGAATGAGCAGCCTCAACTCTCTTCAATGGGAATTTCTATAAAGATTGCCTAGGTCTTTTGGGTCAGTTTTCATTAATTGAGCCACCTGCTTTGATTCCACTTTCTTGGGGAATCATGACGCCAATTGTAGGGAGGTTGCCACCTGCAATAGTTGGAAGTGGTTTGAGGATGCGTCCACATGTCAATTTTCTCTCCACCCAGTCTCCTCCACCAATTTGACCAATAAACACTCTTTTAATAGCTCTCCTAAGCTATTGTCTCTTCCTTTATTTATTTATAATTAAAATATTCAGAATTACATTAAATATCATTGACTCTGATGAGTCATCAATTACAACTTAGCATAAAATTTAACATATTGTCCTCAAATAAAATCAAATAATATAAAAAAAAATTTGCAAAATTGGGCCATGTGACACTTACAAACTATCAAAATCACCCGGTGCATTTAAACAGATAGGACACACCCGGACACTTATACACAAATCAAGCACTGATGAGCCCAACCTTTCATAGTTATCAGTGTGTATAAACCATTGACATTCATCGACATGAAAAAAATATGAAAATGCACTGGAGAATCCCTCTGACACATGGAAATATTTATTTTAATATTTAATGGTGTGTATAGTTTATATAAACACACTAGTGCAAAATGTCCCCGTAGATGCATTGATGCATCATCAATTATCAAAAGCACCGCATATGATTATTCAAACAGTGGTTACTGACGTTGCATTCAAATATATATATATATATATATAGAGAGAGAGAGAGAGAGAGAGATCCATTATCATTTGAAATTGAAAGATTTTTTATAGTAATATTCTTTTCAATTTTAATGATTTCATTTGTGAGTTGTATTAGTGTTCGGGTAGATGCACAAGAGCGACATCAATTATCAAACGCGCCACATATGATTCTTTTAACAATGGCTACTGACATTGCAATCAAATATGTGTGTATGTGTGTATGTATTTTATTTTTTTAATTCCATTATTTATCTAAAATTGAAAGATTTTTTTATAGTAATATTCATTTCAATTTTAATTATTGAGTTTGTTTGGACTAATTTCTTATATCATAGATGCAAACATCTATTATAATATTTAATCATCCATACATTTAATTACCAATGTACCATTTCACATGTAACATTTGACAATAACATTGAAGAATGCAATAAAATAAAATAAAAATAAAAATATTTTATTATATATCAATAAGAGAAGGGTAGTTCTGAAGATGAGAGCTCTGGGGGCAATGATGGTGGAGACGTACGGCTGACCAGGGCGCCCAGACATGACAGGTTGGTGGGTATTTCAGACCGTACCGCCCCCTGTCACTATCATCATGCCAGTTTTGGGTTTTTGCAGGACTTTTTTTACCCACGGATGATCTTCTGGGTTATTATTTTCTTGCATTTATGTTAGGGTTTATGTCAGCTAACGGCTTGGGACTGCTGCAGACCGATTTTTTATTGTCAGGGTTTGCTTTAGCTTGTTTGTTGTGGCAGCGATGGCAGGCTTGGATTTGGTTGATTACTCCAGTGACCACCTGGAGGCTCAGGATGTATGGGGCGTGCCAGCTGGAAGATTGTTGGAGGCTATGGAGGATTCTCCGAGGCTGGGGCCAGATGGAACTGGTTCGACTGGTATAGGGATGGTGCGACCGGTTTCAGATTTCTCGCCATCCGATTTTCTCATGTTTTCCCCTCCTAGACCTCTGTCGGATGATTCTGTGGATTGCGATGGGCTTCAGGTGGACCTGCTGGGCAGTGCTAGCTGGAGGGAAGCCAAGGATTTCTTTTCCCGGAATCTAGGGTTTCTGGTGTCCGGCTTGGAGGGGGGGTTTGAAGCTGTGAAGGGTTTTGACCTAGTTGCGGCAGTGGGGGTGGCTAGGCAGGTGGAACAAGCTTGTGGGGCAGGGGGAGGAGGAACTGAGGTGGATCTAAGGGTGTCGCTGGGTTTATCGGAGCATCGGGGCTATGCGAGCCCTATTTCTGTTTCTGGGCCACAAAAGGGGACTAAAGTCGTCACGACAGGGGAAGCCGAGATCACCAGAGGCCTTGTAAAGCGGCGCAAGAGGAGCTGGGTTAAATCCAGAGCAGCGGGTTGCTATGTGGTTGGAGAAGATATTGCATGGGATAGGGTTCTAGAGATGTCACAGATGACGGTTGTGGGTAGGGTTATGGGAAGGAACTTTTCCCGTAAAATGGTGGTGGATTGGGTGGAAGAACAATGGCGAGAGCTTTTGGGTTATGTTCCGGAGGTGGATATGTTACTTCGCGGGTGGTTTGCGGTGATGGTTAAATCAGAGGCTAATATGAGAGTGATCCTGAATAAAAATTGGCATTTGAACCATTCGCCTGTTTTACTGAAGCCATGGCATCCTCTTTTCGATGCTAGTCGGGAGAGAGTTGACAAGATTCCTATCTGGGTTCGGCTCCCGGGTTTGCCTCTTCATTTCTGGGGATCTCCTCACTTCCGAAAGATTGGTGATATTTTGGGAACTTTCTTAGAGGCGGACCTCTCTTACATGGAGACTCATTACAAACAGGTGGCTCGCATATTGGTTGAGATGAATATTCGAGAGGGTCTTCCTGAGACCATAAAATTGGATTGGGGGGATGATTTAATTTCACAGATTCTGGATTATGAAAACGTGCCTTTTCAGTGTAGGAGGTGTCATGCTTATGGACATCCAGTCTCGGAGTGTCGCCTTCCGCTGCGTACATTAAATGGTGGGAGGAGAAGAGCACTAATGGTGGATTCAGAGGGATATCCAAAAGATTTGCAGTCTACTGATCCCATGCCAGTGATTGAGAGTTCAGGTTATGAGAGGGTATCAGAGGACTCTGATCCATTTAGCCATGACTCTAAGGGGGAACCAGAGGCCCGCACTATCATTCCAATGGCTCCAGCAGTCGAGGCTGCACTTTCTACTCCTGTGGAAGAAGATGTTCCTCCGGGGCCTTCTATCCCGGGTACTTCTACTTTCTCCCTCTCTCCCTCTTTTAATTTATTATTGAATCAGTGTACTTTCGTTGGTCTTGATTGGGTGGAGGGGTTAAAAAACATGACTTTATCGGGTCCTTCAAAAGATGGTTTCTTGCCCTCGGTGGCTGAACGGGCAGGGGCTCCATCTATCCTGGTGAATGACTTCTCAGAACCTATCCTAGAACTATCCATTGTTAACACCCACAAGTTAGAGGATGCCCCGATCATACTTGAGTCGGATCCTGGGAAGGGGGCTGAGGAACCGGGTTACACGTCTCCTGAGACTTCAGAATCGAGGTACTTCCTACGATCATGCAAAAAGAAGTCATGGGGGGGTATGGGGAAAGACCCTTTGCCGGTGCGGAAGGGCAGGGGCAGAATTTCACATTTCTCTAAGGCCCAGTCGAGGGCCAAGAATGATCTTCAGGAAGGGAAACAACTCTCTATTGAGAGGGCACTTAGAGCGATGAATGCCCAGAAGATCTTTAGGACATGAAGATTATGTCCTTCAATTGCCGGGGTCTGGCTGGGCCCAAAAAGAAATCAACCTTCAAAAGGGTGCTTACTCTTGAACACCCTGATGTGATCTTGCTACAAGAGACTTTAGGTTTAGGGGATATCATAAAGGAAAGACTGGAGAGTTGGCTGAGAGGCTGGTCTTTTGTGACTTTGGATGTTAGGGGCCGCTCAGGGGGGTTGGCTGTGGGATGGAAGTTATGTGCAGCCAAGCTCATAAACTCTTGGGGGAAGGATTCAGTTCTGGGAGTTGAGCTATTATCAGTTGATTTGGGTACAAATATTTCAATGATTAATGTGTATGGGCCTTGTGTGAACCGAGTTCCATTCTGGGATTCTCTTCTACAGGATACACTTCTTGATGGAGACTCGGTTGTGGTGGGAGGAGATTTAAATTTTACGTTGGGACAGACTGAAATTTGGGGCCCTCATGCCCAAGCGGATCCATAGGCAGGGTTTTTTACTCATAGGCTGGTTGAAAAAAACCTTTTGGATATAGAGCCCATTAAGCTGAAGCCTACCTGGTAGAATAATAGGGGTGGAGAAGCTAGGGTGGCGAAAATATTGGACAGGTTTCTGGTGGCTGAACAGCTGGTGGACAGGTTTTTTCTAGTGAGGCAGTGGGTTGGAAGTGGGGGTAATTCTGATCGTTTTCCTATCTTCTTTGAGATTAAAAAAGGGCCTATCAATCCGCCCAGTCCTCTGAAGTATAACAAATCTTGGTTACAAGATGAATCTTTCAAAAACCTCTTCCTGCACCTTTGGAGGTCTTTTTATGAGAATCTTGAGCGATCAATGGCCTTTCAATTTGTTGAAAATATTAAAATATTAAAAGGGGCGGTCAAGGATTGGGCTATTGCCAAAAGACTGAGGAAGGATGCAGAATTGAAGCAAGTAGAGGATGAACTCTTACAGATCTATGAAGGGGAAGGAGGGGGGCTAATGACTTTGGAAACAAAAAAATCTTTGATTAGGTTGGAAGGAAGAAGGAACATTATATTGATGGAAAGGGAGGAAGCCTGGAGACTCAAGAGTCAAGCGATTTGGCTAGAGTGTGGGGATGAGAATACCAAATTCTTCCATGCTTATGCTAGGGGAAGAAATGCCACTAATACTATTTGGTGTCTGAAAGATGAAGCAGGACTTGAACATTTTGATTTTGAAGGGAAAGCTAGATGTGGGGTGAATCATTTTGAATCATTGTTTCGGGCACCAGAACACGCTTCCATTGCTGAAGTTCTCAGGGTTGCTCAGATGTTTCCAAGGTTTGCCGAGGAGGAGGACAATAGAAGGTTGATGAGACCTGTGACTGAAGAATAATTAAAGGAAGTATTGGGAAGTTTTCAAAAAGATAAGAGCCCTGGCCCGGATGGGTGGTCGATTGAATTCTTCCTGTAACTTTATGAAGTTTTGGGTATGGATCTTATACAGGTGGTAGAAGATACTTGAATCTCTGGAAGGATTCCTGCTAGGTTCAACTCTACTTTCATAGCCCTCATACCAAAGACGGAAAATCCAGTTTCTCTCAATGAATTTAGGCCCATCTCTTTGTGCAATTGTATCTATAAGATTGTTTCAAAATTTATTGCTCATAGATTAAAAGTTATATTATCTGAGAATATTTCAGCTGAGCAATTTGGGTTTTTGGAAGGCCGACAGATCCATGAGGCCATAGGGGTGGCACAGGAAGGCATGCATAGTCTGAAGAGCAGGAGTATTAAAGGGGCTATTCTGAAAATTGATCTTTCTAAAGCATACGATAAGGTGAGTTGGATTTATCTCCGTCTGCTTCTAACCCATCTAAGGTTTGGTATAAATTTTATTAGATGGATCATGTCTTGTATAACTACTGTTTCCTTCTCTGTGTTAATAAACGGGGCAGCCTCTCCTTTTTTCCATGATGAAAGGGGTCTTCGTCAAGGATGTCCTCTATCCCCTTTGCTCTTTTTGCTTGTGGCCGAGGGATTAAGCAGGGCTATAAACGAGGCAAAGAGGTTGGGTCGTTTCTCTGGAGTCCGTATTGGTGATCAGTTAGATATTACACACCTTCTATTTGTGGACGATGTACTGATATTTTACTCTGGAGATAGAAGGGATACACGGGTTCTGAAGGAGACTCTGGACCTCTTTTCAAAAGCAACGGGAATGGATATAAACGCAGAAAAGTCAACACTCACTACACATCTGCTGTGCCCGGAAGAAGAGCTTGAACTCATTGAGAACTTTCCTTTTAACATCTCAGGACTTGATGTGGGCCTTAAATATCTGGGGTTCTCTTTAAAAGCTAACTTATACCTGAAAAAGGATTGGAGCTGGCTGATTGGCAAGGTGGAGAAAAGATTACAAGTTTGGAGTCATAGGTGGCTGTCGAGAGCTGGGAGGCTAGTTTTGGTTAAGGTTGTTTTGGAAGCCATACCAGTTTATTGGATGTCTCTTTCTTGGATTCCAAGAGGGATTCTAGAACAAATAAGGCGGATTTGTTTCAGATTCCTATGGAGTGGTAAGAAGGAAGGACAGGTGACTCCCTGGGTAAGATGGAAGAGGATAGCTGTCCCTAAGGGTCTTGGGGGATGGGGACTCAAAAACATATTTATGTTTGCTCAAGCACTGGCTGCAAAAGGAGGGTGGAGACTAATCAAGACTACAAGTTTATGGACCGTGTTATCAAACAGAAATATCTGCCATATGAGAGTATTGAGGAATGGATTAGGAGGCCTAGGAAGTCACATACAGGGGGATCGATTATTTGGAAGGCTGTGGTGAAATCCTTCTCATTGATAGAGTCAAATCTGACTTGGGATGTGGGTAATGGAGAAAAGGTACAAGTTGGAAGGGACCCATGGCTTGGGAGTGAACAACAACATGTGCTTCTGGATGAAGTTATCAATGCACTGGCATTAAGGGGAATCACTACACTAAATCAGTTGGTTGACCAGAGACCACAGGATCCATGGATACAATATTGGAAAATTGCATACATGCTGGGGCTGGGGGAACCAGAAGCAGCTATTCTTGAAAACTATATCAGAGGATTGCAATTGGCACACATTCAGATCTCGGAGCAGGAGGATGTCTTGATTTGGGACTCGGATCTGGAAGGGGTTTATACTCCAAAGGCGGGCTATTTAAAATTAAGTGCAGAGGTTGGGGTAAGGGAGGAGGTATGGTGGTGGAGATCTCTTTGGAAGGTAAAGTGTCCTCCAAAAGCTAGACTATTTATGTGGTGTGTCTTAGAGAATAGGGTTCCGACCTGGGACATACTACAGAAAAGAAGTTTTCAGGGTCCTGGTTGGTGTGTTCTGTGCAAGAAGGAAATGGAATCGATTTCTCATCTTTTCATTACTTGTCCTTTCTTGATTGTTGTATGGAAAGAATGTATGAGCCTGGTAGGGATGGAATATAGATGGGAAGGCAATTCTGTGAACAGCGCGTTGGAAAATTGGTGGAGATCTGTCTCACATAAAAAACTGAAATCTTTACCTTTGTTAGTTATTTGGGGGATCTGGCTGGCAAGGAACGGGGCTATCTTCTAGGACAAAGCTTTTGTCCCCGAAATTACTAGCGCTCAATCTATCGGAATTTACAAATCACTTCCTGAACATATTAGGGCTGCTAACCAGAGAAGGATTATGGATTTTGATCTGGACAAAACTTACCCATGGGGTTTCTTTGACGGAGCAGCACAAAATAATTTATGCGGAGGGGGGGCTTACTTATATCTGTCTGAATCACATTACTTCTCACTTACCATGGGACTGGTTGCGGGTTTGAATAACTTTGCAGAGATTATGAGCCTAAAACTCCTTCTTATTTTTGCTGTAGAGAAGGGTATAAATAGGTTGACAGTTTATGGTGATTCTATGAATGTTATCAACTGGACCAATCAAACTCAAGCGTGCAGGAATGTTAGACTTGCAAATATTCTGCAAACTATTCAGGCAATCATTCAAACATTTGATATTTTCTCCTGCCGGCATGTGTACAGGGAAAACAACCAAAAAGCGGACCAGGCGTCCAAAGAAGGGCTGCTGCTGGAAATGGGCATTTGGAAAATAAACGAAGAAAGGGACGGACAGAGTTTTGAATACTACCACAGACATTTTATGGATTGATTCACTACATGTTTTTTTCTAGAAGAACTCTAAAATATTATATAAGCTTTATAAGTATATTTCTTTTTTGCATTGTCATCCAAAAATGTAAACAGCAAAGTAGTCCAGTGGGACAGAACTCTTTATTTTTGAAAAACAGAAATGTTTAATTTTATGCATTTTGAAAGTAGACGTAAAAGTCTCATCAAAGGAACCTATGTTTTTAGGACTTGGACAATTCACTGATACAGTGAACCTACAGAATGTAATTTTGATCTCAAATGATGAATGAAATTACGCTTTTTTCTCTTGGAAAAAAAATATCAATAAGAGTGTATTTGTCATACAAAATAGGACAACATAGAGATAACAATAATAAAAATGGCAACATGCATGCAATTGTTACACTTATTGGTAACAGGTTGTTTTTCAATTTGAACACTATGCCCAGTACATTATTATACAAAATGTTTGATTTCCACATAAAATTATTTCAAAATATACAACAACCTACAATGGCTTGCATTAACATCAAAATTAAATAATGATCATCATTCTTCACTGGAACTATTATCGGTGCTCGAAATATTAGTATTTTAACGAGCATAATACAATAATATGAGAGAACGAAAAATCCACATAGAAACACATTTAAGATAGACACACCATATTAACGTGAAAAACCCAAAACTGGGAAAAACCACCATAGTATATCTATTATCTCCCTTGAGCTAAACCGGCCAAGCTGGACCAAGTGAAATAACCACTAGTCACCTCCATGCCAGTTTACAATGGAGCCTCCTCAAGCCTTATAAAAAATTCCTTACATGCAATGCCATGGGATAATACCATGGGCCACCAAATTCCATTTTCCACCAATACCATGGAAAAATACCTTGGGCTGCAAAAAACCATGTTCCCAAAAAGAATATGCTATACCTCAACCATTTTTGTCTCATCCCTGACTTCAAGGTTAACCCTAAAAATACCCCCTTTAAACCTGACTTGGAGTAATCACCAAATCCCCTCAAAGATTTACCGAGGAATATCACATACACCCCCCTGTCACCTAGTTCTATATGTGGACTTTACTAGTGAGTTACTGAGGGTATGCATGCCTTAGCAGGTCTTACACCCATATTCCCATTTACATGCAAACTGCTCCATTTTTTTTCATGTCCCTTCATAGTCATTAAACCATCACCATCCGTTGCTTCATCCTCTCACTTTTGCATGCTCTATTCCTTGCTCATTTTTCCATGCTCCTTTTTTACCTGCATCCAACCTTGTCATTGGAGTCCATATATAAAGAATCCATATACTGGATTACATGGGTCCTCGACTATTGTAACCATCAATTCTCTAGGAATTATCTTCACATACATGGTTCATCAATCTTGGTTCCAAAAACTAAGATTAAACCATCTCACATTTTTATCGCAATCAAAGTCTCAACCTCTCTGATCCACATCAAGTTAGGCTACGAGTACACCTTCCACCCTCATACCTACATAATGGTTCATTCCACACTGATGCAACATCCCTTCTCTACACATAAGAGGTATACCTTGTGCTTCGAACACCTAGGGAAATCAACTTTTAACAAGGAACCAAAAATGCTAAGGTGTCGGGTACCACCAAACATGCACCCCACAATTAATTCAAAAAACCAAGTACAGCACAACAAGCACAACTATATATCGAACCATGGATCTAATACTACTTATTAGGATTTTAGCGAGCATAATACAATAATATGTGAGAACGAAAAATCCACATAGAAACACATGTAAGAAAGACACGCCATATTTACGTGAAAAACCCAAAACTGGGAAAAACCACCATAATAGATCTATTATCTCCCTTGATCTAAATTGGTCAAGTCGGGCCAAGTGAGCTAATCACCACTCACCTCCAGACCACTTTACAATGGAACCTCATCAAGCCTTATAAATACTTCCTTACATGCAATACCATGGGACACCAAATACCATTGGCCACCAATACCATGGAAAAATACCATGGGCTACAAAAAACCATGTGCCCAAAAACTATATGCTAGACCTCAGCCACCTTGAATCCTTCCTGAGTCAAGGTTTACCTTAACGATCCCCCTTTTAAACTTGACTTGGAGTAATCACCAACACCCCTCAAAATTTTACCAAGGAGCCACGCTTTATCTGAAAGTTTTACCGGTGATTAATATATATTTCAAGGAATGACACTTTGTAGTAGTCATAGATACATATTCTACATAAACATGTTTAGGAATATTAATTTTTGAATGATTATTTTTTGTTGTTGTATTTTTTTTCTATTGGAAGTCTGACAAGTCTCATTGACCATTGCTCTGGGAACACCTCTTGTAGTTTACATATGACATGATTTTTCGAATCATTTGATTGGTTTCTGTACTTTAAGTGAAAACTATGTCTCTAAGTTCTTTCCACTATATCCTGCATAGTATTATAAAATTATTTGCTCCTTCTCTTAACTTCTAGCACCACTCCAGATGAGCTAAGGACCAATCGATCATCATTTGTATCTTCCATTAAAAAAAATATTATGATGACATTGACTTCTATTGTTTCCAATCACTGCACAACATTCAACTAATGTGAATTAGATTATTTGAAACATATTACTAGTGGATATTATTAAGTACATTATCACTCAAATTTAAAGAAATAATTCATATTGACTTCTTTTTTATTCACACAATTCATCCCTCTACAACCTTTCCATCAACGTTTTACGCTCTTCTATACTTGGATTGGTAAGAACCTTACCAATCTTCCTCATTTTTTGGCTCAGCATGTCACGCATTAACCAATACATATTAGTTAAATTTACAAATAATTCAAATAAATAAATTTAAATACAGATATTAATTAAAACCACTTAACTTCTTCATAATTATGGATGTGCTTCCATCATGCTTGCTAAAGTTGTTGTTCATTGAACTCATGCCCTTCATTTTCTATCAATGAACAACTTGTACCATTAAATACATAAGTTATCAATATATTATGCAAATATATTACAGACCTTCAAAATATAAAATGCATTTGATATCAGTGTGCTTTATCAAATTCAATGCAACGATACATTTATATATATAGATACATTGGTGCGTTATACTAACACATGTGCACCATGAACGGCTGAAAGATATTTATTGTTTTATGGAAATAAAAAATGGTGTGTTTCTCCCATTATCGGTGTTATATTTGTATAAATGCACTGATAACAGACAACCGAGAAACGAAAAAATGCGAAAACATTGGGTGTCACATGTCATTACCAGTGTGCACTATAGAAATGTGCATCGATGCATTCCTGTTATAGAAACACACCAATTTTGACACGTTCTTTTTTTTTTAACTTTAGAGGGCCAACATGGTTACAGATTCGATCCTAAGAATTGCCCCATCTCACCCTACACTTTATGTATATATTCATAAGCTCAGCAAACCTAAAATACCTAAAAGTCAAATTTAAATGTAAAAGGAATATACATGAATATTCTGGAAGGTGGAACGCGACTTTGGCTCCAAGAATATTTTTCTTCTGATCTCGTTGCTTGTAGGTTTTGTGTGGTCTGGTGAATCGGCTTGAAGCTCTTTGTATCTTTCTACGTGAGCTCTGTGTGATCCGAGTGGCTCGACCCTCCTCAAGAATATTGTTGAACATCTTTGCTGGGGTTTCAGTTTTTTCAGTGCTTTGAGAGTTTCTTCCATGGCAGACGGAGAGGGTTCCTCCCCTCCCCCCCGAAGTCACCGCTTTCAGGAGAGTGATAGAAACAAGCAACAAGAGTAATCTCAGTCAAAATTAGCAGACATTTGTGAAGAAATTAGACAACATTCATTCGGTGGATCTACCTACGGAACAACCTTACCAAACAACCATAACTATTGCATATCAGGGTCTTATTGGCCACTTTACTGGTATTTGGCCATCTCCCAAAGCAATCGATAGGTGGGTTCAAAGAAACCAGAAGCCCCTTATCTCAGAAGGCATATGGAACAATCTAATAGGTAAAGGATACTATGTTTTTCTCTTTGAAAATTCAGAAGATAGAGATTTCATTTTCAGAAACGAGCCATATTTCATGGGCCCTCAAGGGCTTTATCTGAACAAACGAACTCCGGACTTTGATCCAAATCAATATACCCCTTCTATTGTTCCTGTATGGGTTAGGTTGTCGCATCGTCCTCTTCATTGCTGGAACTCGAAGTCTCTAGAAGCTATAATAAATACTTTGGGGAAGTATATTGATAGGGTTGAAAGAAGAGATCAATATACTTGTTCCTGAATATGTGTTGAAGTGGATTTGGAGGTAGGGCTTCCTGAAGCGATTAATTTGACAGTATCAAATTGGTCACATGTGGAGGAGCTTGACTACGAGCAATTTCCCTTTAAGTGCAGACATTGTCATGGATATGAGCACTTTGCCAGATCATGCAAGAAGAAAGATGAGGAATAAGTTGCCAAAGAGAAGGGAGACCAATGGACACAAGTTCAACAAACAAGTACAGCAAAGAAATGAAACAATTCAAAGGGAAAAAGAGGAGAACTGGGGACGGGTAGTAATCCCTCTAGATAAAAACAGACTGAAATTGGAGCAGCTATGAAGGAAATAACAACACAAAATAATTTTTCTATGTTGAGCAATTCAGAAGAACAAGTGCCTTCAGTTCTTGAAGAGGGAGAAGTTCCACAATATCAAGATTAGATACAAGAAGAAAATAAAGAATTAGCCGAGTCAAATCTTGGTCCTCCTGCTGATAGACACTCTCCCACTTATGCATAAATGGCAAAAAAAAAAGAAACCTATGGATACTTTTATCTCATCTAAAGAAGAATCTCTAGAGAGGTCTTCAAAAAAAGGGTGTAAATATATTAAGAAGGTTCGGGAGGAACAAGCCGAATGCCTAAAGATGCAAGGAATTCAAGCTACAATTGAGATGTCGATTGCCAGGAAAACTTGAGCTAGACCTTTAAAAGGAGGCCCTCTTCCTTTTGTCACTAACAAATAATGATTATTGTCTCTTGGAATTGCAGGGGGTTGGGAAATTCTTTGAAAGATGAAGATGTTAAAGACCTCTTAAGAATGGATTCTCCTTATAATCTTCTACTCCAAGAGACAAAAATAGAGGACAGTCTTCTTTCCTTAAGAAAAGAGAATTGGAAAAAGGATGCATGGATGCTTGTGAGTGCACGGGGTTCATCTGGTGGACTTGCAACCCTGTGGACAGAAGAACACTTCTCAATGGAAAAATCATTTAAAACACAGCATTGGATATTATAGAGCTCTGGCACATTCAAAGTAAGATATCCCTTTATATTTTTAATCTATACCTTCCTATCAATTTTCAAGAGAAATGAGAATGTTGGAATTCTCTGGTAAATTTTCTTATTGTAAGCGCTCTATCAAATATAATTGTAGATGGTGATTTAAATATTACATTGGATCCAAAAGAGAAAAAACGTGGAATATGTGGGAGAGATCCCACGCATAAAATGGTGGAGAACCTCATCTTATTTTGGGATCTGATTGATTTTAAACCAAAAAGAGGCTGATACACTTGGTATAATGATCATACAGGAGTAGCAAACATATCAGCCAGGTTGGATCGATTTCTGGTACAGAGTTATTTTTTAATGGAAAAAATAATCATCTCATCCAATGTTTTGCCAAAACTCACTGTGGACCATAAACCAATTTTGCTACAGCTTGAGGATGAAGAAGACCTCAACCCCATACCCTTTCGGTTCAGTCCTTTATGGATTGGCAAAGATGGTTTTTTCCCATTATAACCAAGGCATGGACCTTCCCAGTCACTAGGTCACCAAATTTCTTTTGGGAGAGGAAATTGAAAAACACCAAAGCTACGTTAAAGGATTGGGTAAAGCAATCTCTTAAAAATCTAACAAGCGATAGAAAAGGGGCCTTGGAAAAACTTGAGGAGATTCAACTGGAAATGGAAGAAACAGAGATCACCTCTGTCATGCTGGAAAAAGAACAAAAATCCTAGTTTAACTCTTTTCGAGCATTTAGGCAGGAAGAAGAATTCTAGAGATTCAAGTCTCAAAGTTTATGATTGAAATTGGGAGATCGGAATACCTCTTTTTTTCATAAGCAGTATAGATCTAGACTCTCCTATAACCATATATCAGAAATCTCCTCTTTGACTGGTGAATCTTTTAAAGGAATTTCTCAAATTAAACAAGATGTTGAAGCTCACTTTCAAAAATTGTATAGAGGGGATGGTTCTATCGATTCAGATTTAACCTCGAAATTGCTTTCCAACATCCCTAGTTTGGTGAGTGCAGAAGAAAATGGTGAGTTAATGAAGTCCTTTACGGAGGAAGAGATCATATGTGTTATATGGTCTATAGAACCAGATAAAGCTCTGGGCCCTGACGGATTCTCCTTCCATTTTTATAGAGTTTGTTGGTCAATAATCAGAAAATATCTACTCAGGATGATCAAATATTTTCAGTTAAAAGCTAAAGTTGGTGGATGCACCAACTCCACCTTCCTAGCTTTAATTCCTAAAGGAAGTTAAACCAATCACTTTTGATCGATTCAGACCTATTTCACTTTGTAATGCATCTTATAAAATCTTAGCTAACAGGCTAAAAACTCTACTTGGGAAGTTGATCTCACCTCTTCAAGGTGGATTTATAAAAGGGCGACACATTTTGGACAATGTGATCCAAGTTCAGGAAGCCATGCACTCCAGTTTTCATAGAAAGGAGAAGGGCATGTTAATAAAACTTGACATGGAAAATTCTTTTGACATGGTAAAGCTATCCTTTCTTTACAAATTTCTCAGTTCATTTGGTTTCAGTTCTGCATTTATAAATCTAATAAAAGCTTGTATTGACAAACCTTGGATAGCACCATTAGTAAATGGTAGACCAGCAATTTCTTTCAAGCATCCGGGGGTCTTCGATAGGGTTTTCTGCTCTCGTCATTTTTATATATTCTTATGGCAGATACTTTGAGTAGAAAGCTAACTATAGGAAAAAATGATGGGATTATTCTTGCATCAAGTCAGCAAGTTGAGTAGAATCTATCAACCATGCTCTTTTGTTGGATGATACATTGCTTTTGGGAGGGGCTTCACTGAGGTTGGCAAGAATCTTCAAAAAAATCATGCAACACTTTTGTATCATTTCAGGGGCTCTCTTCAACAACCAAAAGAGTGTTGTATATGGATGAAACATAGATCCCTCATCAATGGCAAACATTTCTCAAATTTTAGGCCTTGATGGTTTTGACTCTTGGGACAAGGTCAAGTATTTGGGTCTTCCACTAACCCTGGGAAAAAACAACCCTTTTCTTTGGCTGGAAATTATTAGCAATTTAAAAGCAAAGATTGCCTCATGGGGAGGTCATTGGCTCATGAAGTATGGGTAGCTTATTTTGATCAAGTCAATTCTCTCAGCTCTCCCACTTTATCAATCCTCTCTCCTTATGGCCCCAAAAGCAATTATGGAACAGATAAACAAGTTGATCAGAGATTTCCTTTGGAGATTTGGTAAAGGAAATCAGAGTCGAATGTATTTGGTTAATTGGGACATTGTCAAATCAGAGACCCGAAATTGACTAATCTTGCTATGGGAGACAAGCTACTATGGCAACTCTTCTCTAACAAAAAACACTTGGTTAGTCAAATTTTCTGGAAAAAATACCTCAGAGGAACTCTAAGGAATTTATAGGTCATAGATATTTCTATGGGCACTATTACTTGTAATTTATGCAGAAGAGGATTAAACCTCTTTGCTCAGCATCTTTATTGCATACCTGGGAGTGGTAGGAAAAAAAATTTGTGGGATGACAAAATAAAAGGCAATGCACCATTAAATTTCGATTCAACACTTGCAGAGATCAAGGCCTGGTTGGTTAATAAAGGTTCTCTATGACTCTCTGATATCACTTCTTGGGACAGCAATGGAAATTGGGCAGCATGGGCATTCCTAGCATTGCCAAATCGTGGACATCCACTGCTCCTTATTCAATTCAATACGTTGCTGGTCAAATTATCTGGATTAGCTCCGATCCATATAACAAGAAAGGATGTGTGGGGCTGGGGCCCTTCAAGAATATACTCGGCTGCTCTCGGTTATCACTCTTTCCAACCCATTTCGAGTTCTACGCACAACGCCTATTTCTGGAAAACTGTGTGGATTACCCAGTATTCCAAAAGTTAATTTTTTATCTAGACTCTCATGCATCAAAAAGTTTTGACCAGTGAAAACTTGTTAAAAAGAGGATTTTTTGGACCATTTAGGTGTTGTTTTTGTAAACAAGATACAGAAACTTCAAAGCACATTTTTCTTGGCTGTGATTTTACTCAGAAAGATTGGGCGCACCTCTTGAGTGGGTTGTCGGCCTTAGCTCCTTCAAATATTAAACTTGTCAGTCTATTTGCAAACTGGAAGTCCAGGTATCCAAGAATTCCTTCAACAAGTCATGAATGGAGAAAAAATTGGCAAGCCATTCCAAAATTCTTGTGGTGGAAAACTTGGTTCGCAAGAAATTACTTGATTTTCAATAGCAAGGATACAAAACTAGAACTTATAGCAATAAAATCCAAGGCTCTGCTATTGGAAGTTGTTGGAAATAATCAAATTGATGTCACTGAATTCAAAGCTGAGCACAAGTGGCTTGGAATGTTGCATATGAACAAAAATCAAATGGGCACTGGAAGGCCTGTTATTAAACCTTTTTGGTAGGTAAGACTTTCGGAAGAAGAAAAAAAAATTCAGATTGGTGGCAAAGGAAAATTAAAGTTTCAATCTTCTTTGACGGGAAATTTGGGGAATGCTGGAGAAGGTGGTTTGATTTTCTATCTGGGAGGAGGGATACAAAGAAGTTTTAGTTGGGGACTAAGGAAACTTTCTAATAATAAAGCAGAATTATTTGCTCTTCTAAAATCCTTTCAACTTGCTAAAGAAGCTGGACATAACAAATTTCAAATATTCGACGATTCAGAAATCATAATAAAAATTTTAAACTATGTTACTAAGTTCAACAATCTCAGATTTTACGTGACTATGCAAAGGCTAGGTTTTATCTTGATAGACTATGTCTCGGACCCTCTTGTCACATTCTTCATGAATTGAATAAGCTGCCAGATCTCAAAACAAATCAGGGTTGTCATCTTCCTGAAGGAATGCTAAGCTTGAATGACGAACGTAGTACGATGCATCATATTCCATAATTCTAAAATGAGGAGCCTTGGAGAAAAGGAATTCTATATTTTTGAATAGATGTAATTGGGTTAAGGCCCATCAAATTTTTTATCAATAAACAAAAAAAAAACATATTCTTTTTTGTGAAAAAAAATAATTCCCTAAAAGGTGAAATCGTAATTGTGTATAACAATAGAGGTATCTCAACCCTAATGTAAAATTTTGAAGCCACATAAAACAAAAAGAAGTAGCAAGAAAATAAGGGTTGCAACATTGAAGGTAAGTGTTATCACCCAATAATTTTTCCTATGGTTGTGGGAGGAGAATCACTAGGTAACTATTTCAAACCGATATTTAGACTGTATTCTACCCTATACAATCAGCGAGGGCTCTCTCTTGTCACAGGGTCATTCACATGTACATTTGGCTTTAAACAAACATCCAAAAGGCTAGATTTCTGAGGGAAACTTATTTCTATGGTTTAAAAGAGTGTAAGATAGACAAATGTCAAATACAATTGGGAAACAAAGTCACAAACTGAATCATTCAAGGGTTTTACAACAATAATGAGTGGTGATTTTCCTTTGTAATCTAAGGCAAAGTGAGTGTCACATTCAGTCAAATATCTTCAAGTGGTGGTAGGAGAAATGAGAGAAATCCCAGTGAAACAAGAGGCACGTATATATGGATGAATCTCTTGGAACACCTTTAGCAGAAATATAACAAAGGCTAATAACTGAAATAGAGCATATAGCAATGGATGAAATCTATCATAGCTATCATAACACATAACAAACATGATTTATGATGCAGGAGCGTTTGATGAATTCCTTGCATACAATCTAGAAATGGGTTAGCAGAGTACACATGCATGAAAATGGAAATACAAGAAACACAATCTGAACATGGAACATCATGATCAATCTCAGAAACGTAGGAGAATATTTCTCATTAACACTTCTAAGAAAGTTACAGAACAAAAAAAAATAGGCCCAAAGGGATTCACAAATGAAAGTCCAAACCTTTATTCCTCCATAGAGGTTACATTTATAGAGTACTGGGATCCTGAGAACAACCTCGAAACAGAGCCAATTTCAGTTTACCAAAATCGGGAATCAATCCTGCACACATAAAATCCTAACAGATTTTGATCTAGCAGATTCGCCATGATCACAAAACAAAATAGGAAAGCACGTTGGGATGCACATGATGGACAAAAATGGGATAACCAAACACCTGGAACTCGTTCCTGCTTAATCGAAAACAATGGTTCAAAGCACCTCCAACGGCCTGCGACAGCTTTAATCTTCCTTGCACCTTCTGCCTGTGAAATAAACTTCAGCCATAGATCTTGATATACGAAACATATTAAACATCCAATGATGCAGCCTTTAGTCGATTTCACAATCCTCCAACTGCATAAAATTCCTCCTCCTTTCCATTGTGAAGTTAATGTGGGTCATAGATAAAAAATTCACCTAGATCCACATCGTTCAGAAGTGTGGGGTCTACAAGATTTCAGAGCCTTGAGATATTTTGTCTTCCATGCATGTTTTGGTTTTGAAATACACACCTATCGTAGATATTCAACCCCAATTGATCTCGTTCGTCCAATGGTCCAACCTTATAAACCATCGTGCTTCGTAAACTTGACTTTTGTACCTCTGATTTTTAGCACGATATCCAATCGAGAGGGGACACGTCATTTACGCACATTTCTCATGGCGTAGGTGCTCTCCGAATTTGAGTGTACAAGTTCACCCAGTAAAATCAATCTCCACTGTACATCTTATGCGGAAGCTTTCTGAGTTGTTGATATTGCGGGCTACGAATCGCGGAATGAGAGATTCCAGCTTTATTGAAGCTCAATTTGATCTTTCTGCTTCCACCTTATCCTTTCCATCCTTTAGCTTTCCGTAACGTTGATTTCCTTTGGGTTCATCCTCAGCCATTGATCTAAGATCAAGCTGTGGGCTGCGGAAAGCAGAAGTCGAGGCTTTTGCTTTCCCAATGCTAAATTTTCTACATTTCCTCTTTTCTCCTCTATGCTCCCTTTCGGGCTATTGATCTGCGCAGAAGATTTTTGGACCATCGATCTTGCGGATCGCGAAAAATGGGATTTCAACTTTTTCTACCATCAAACTCTGTGTTTCTGATTTCCGCTTTCTGCCTCTCCGCTCCCTTTTGGGCCATTGATCTGCACGAAAGCTTTTCGGACTGTCGATCCTGCGGATCAGAGAAGGCAAAAGTTCTAAATTTTTAAAACCAAATTCCAGTGTTTCTGCCTTTCTAGTCCTGCCTTTATGCTCCTTTCCAAGTCGTTGATCTTCGACATAAGCTTTCTGAATCGTCCATCCTGCGGATCACAGAACGCAGAAGTTCAACCTTTATATGACCAAATTTTGTATCTTCCGCTTTCTGATTTCCACCATTTTTCTTATCACTTTTCCTTGTACCGTTGATTTATGCAAGAGCGTTCTGTGACCATCGGATCTTAGACTGTGGAAATCGAAATTACCATTTTTCAGAACTAAGTTTTGTCTTTTCCGCTCTTCCACTCCCGATTTTTCCCTGGCGAAAATGATTTGTGGCCTTTGATTTTTCTCTGTTATGCATCCAGGCCGTCTGTTCTAGTCAGCTTTTAACTTTGATCTGATTTTTCATATTCAGGCTCATTTCCAAGGTCACACCGAAGGGTTTTTTCAATTTTTTCTTCTCTCTCGACAAGGGATGGATCCTTCAGAACTTGTTCAGCACTTACTTAGATTATATAACATGAAAAAAATTTGACCTTACCCTTTCTTTTGCTAGTCTAAACCTTTGCATGGGAATTAGTGTAGATTCCTATGTGAAAATCTTCAAAATTTAGAAAAGGTGCTAATAATGGCTCCAACATGGGCATACTATCCTCCCTGTGAGGTAGAAAAGAACCTCGTAAACCATGTGCCTGATCCATTGGGATGGTCCCAAGCTTTTCCTAAAATACCCAATGTGCTCTGAAAAAAAAAACTCAACAGATACTGAAAAGAAACTAAAAATTTGCTTAAAAGAAATGCTCACCATGTCGAGCTTATTCACATCTACCTACACTACTTATTTAGCATCAAATTCCCAATCAAGTAAATTATGTCTTCCAATTAAGCCAACCAAGCAAGTGATCAAATGATGGATCTTCTTCATTATGCTTGACCTGAATCAGAAATAAAGAATTGAATGGTAAAAGGGTCTGATAGAAGACCTGATCTTTACTGCAAACACATAACCCACCATTCCCACTGCAAAACTTCTCCACATCTTCAGCTACTGGATCACGAAAACCTTCAAAAAAAATTGTTATATACCTGCCATGACGAAGCTACTCCAGCTATAACTCCTCTAGCATCTTGCCAAACTGATCTTCAAGGAAATCATGCAAGGAATGTTCATGACAATTTTCAAATGTGATGTCAACAACTTGATTTAAAATTTCTACATTCACAACTTCATCATTTTTATGCTTTTCAAAAGAAATATCATTATGTTCATCATGCAAAATAATTTCTTCTTGACATAAGATTTATGTTTCTGAAAAACATAAAGGAATATCCCATTTGGAATCATCCTCTTCTTGGTGATCCAATCTATTATTGCATTGTGTTGGTCCTTGAGGTGCATTATCCAAGTAGCCCTCCTCACATTCATCATGTCTATATAGGCATGCTAAAATATTCTTTAAAAACATTACTAACAAAATTTTTAGCATGCTAACTGCAATCTTTATAAAGAAAATTAGTATGGCTCTCTTCCTGCACATTACTAGGGTGACCATCTTCCTTCTCATAAGAAGAAGGATGGGAGTGAAAAGAAGATTCTAGTTGGGCACCCTTTGGCATCTTCTTCTTTGGGTTCTAACCCCTTAGGGAAAATTGTTGTTTCCCTCATAGACTAGAATTGATGGCATGACTGCTTTCCCTTTTCATTATCTATCTCTAAAAATGTCATATCCTCAAGTTTCTATGTTTGCTTAGAGGCTCTTAATCTTTGTTTTGAATATTCATATGAGGAAAAACACAATGTTAAACAATTGTTTTTAGTATGCTGATTGCAATCTTTATCAAGAAAATTAATATGGCCCTCTTCCTGTACATCACCTTCCTACTCATCATATACAGGTGGGCTAATATTTTCTTTAAAACCACCATTAAGAGGGTTTGTAACAGGTTGGTGACATTCTTCATAAAGCATATTCTGTCTTTGAAGAAATTGTTGCTGCAAAAGGGGGATTTCTGATTGAACAGGGGCATCCTCCTCTTGTGAGAAAATTTCAGGAGTTGAATGATATGAGGGACAATCTAAGTGATATTCCCCACCTCCTTCTTAGTCACACAAATATTGACAAGAATGTTGCAAACTATCATCAGTTTTAGAGAAAGAAATATAGCTAGTTGAATAAGAGTTTTGGCTTGTGTCCATTTCAGGCAAGGAAGACATTGCCAACTGCCAAGAATTTTCTTGCATACCATTGCAATTGGTTTGTCTTTATTTTTGAGCTAAGTATTCATGTAACATTTCTAAAATCTCATCATCCAAAAACTCCTCCTTGCCATACATGTTTTCCAGCTGTTCAATGAAACCTTTATCATGCATGCAACAATCTTGAACTAGTAGTAATTAAGGGTATTGATCTTTAAAATGCTCATGAAATACTGAATGAAATTATTTAAGGGAATATAAACTTTCTGTTGGTAATACCTCATACCATGACCTTGCATTTCCTTCTAAACTAACCATGAACAGTTTCATTAAAGAATCCTCATGTAATTCAACTCCCAGCTTATATATGTGCTTATGAAATCTAACCAAATGAAGGGCGGCATCGTCACCCTTTTGATCTTTGAATCTTGGAAGATATGCTTGCCAATCTATATTAGGTATTCGATTTGGAAAACCAGGAATGTGAGCATGATTCATAGGAGCATACCTTACAGCTATAGAACTCATCTTGATGATGAAGCAGCTGAATTATCCCCTCAAACTTTGCAAACCCCTTTGACAGTGGAGCTGCCATAGAACATTTTGAAGATTGGATTCTTTGCAGATGGAGTCGCTAGGTGAAACATCCACAAGATGTTTGACCATTGTTCACCATCAACAATCAAATCTGCAACTTTGTAGCTCATACTCAGGGGATATTTTAACCCTCGTTCCCCAAGATGGTCGTCAGTATTTCCCAATGGAGTCGCCTCCCAAAAACTTTGAGTGAAGTCGCCAGAGCATATACAACCAATATGTGTCTATGATCGACTACTCAACCAAGTCGTATAACCAAAACAATGGTGTTTCCCCAAGGAGATAATAGTGATTATTCCCCGGCAATGACGCCAAGATATTAGAACCCAATAATTTTTCCTATGGTTGTGGTAGGAGAATCACTGGGGTAACCATTTCAAACCAATATTTAGACTGTATTCTAGCCTATACAGTCAAAGAGGGCTCTCTCTTGTCATGGGGTCATTCACATGTACATTTGGATTTAAACAAGCATCCAAAAGGCTAGATTTCTTAGGGGAACTGATTTCTATGGTTTAAAAGAGTGTAAGATAGAAAAATGTCAAATACCATTGGGAAATGGAGTCACAACCTGAATCATTCAAGGGTTTTACAACAATAATGAGTGGTGATTTTCCTTGGTAATCTGAGGCAAAGTGGGTGTCACATTCAATGAAATATATTCAAGTGGTGGTAGGAGAAATGAGAGAAAGCCCAGTGGAACAAGATGCACCTATATATGGATTAATCTCTTCGAACACTTTTAGTAGAAATATAACAAAGGATAATAACTGAAATCGAGCATCTAGCAATGGATGAATTCTATCACAGCTATCATAACACATAAAAACATGATTTCTGATGTAGGAGAATTTGGCGAATTCCTTTCATACAATCTAGAAATGTGTTAGCAAAGTACACATGCATGAAAATGGAAATACGGGAAACAAAAACTAAACATGGAATGCCCTAATAAATCTCAGAAACGCAGGGGAATATTTCTCATTAACACTTTCAAGAAATTTGTAGAACAAAACAAATCAGGCACAAAGGGATTCACAAATGAAAGTCCAACCCTTTATTCCTCCATAGAGGTTACATTTAAAGAGTACTGGGATCCCGAGACCAAATTTGAAACAAAGCCAAGTTCAGTTTACCAAAATCGGGAATCAATCCCGTACACATAAAATCCTAACAGATTCTGATCTGGTAGATTCACCATGATCACAAAACCAAATAGGAAAGCACGTTGGGATGCGCGTGATTGACAAAAATGGGAGAAGGAGACATCTAGAACTCATGCTCGCCTGAACAAAAACAATGGTTTAGAGCACCTCCAATGGTTTGCAACAACTTCAATCTTCCTTGCTCCTTTCGCTTGTGAAATAAACCTCAACCATAGATCTTGATCTATGAGACATCCTTACTGTCCAACGATGCATCCTTTAGTCGATTTCGCAATCTGCCAACTTGATAAACTTCTTACTCCTTTCCATTGCGAAATTATTATGGGGCATAACTCAAAAAGTCGCCTAGATCCCCATCGTTCAGAAGTGAGGGATCTACGGTATTTCACAACCCCAATATATTTTATCTTTCATGCATGTTCTGGCTGCAAAATGCACACCTACCATAGATCTTCAACCCCGATTGATCTCGGTCGTCTAACGATGCAACCTTATAAACCATCGCGCTCAGTAAACGTGAATTTTGCATCTCTGATTTTTAGCGTGATATCCAATGGGGAGTGGACACGTCATTTACGCGCATTTCTCATCACATAGGCGCTCTCTGACTTTGAGTGTGCAAGTTCACCCAAAGGAAATCAATCTCCACCATAGATCTTATGTAGAAGCTTTTCGATACGTTGATCTTGTGGGATATGGAATGAGGGATTCCATCTTTCTTGAAGCTCAATTTCATCTTTCTGTTTCTACCTTATCCTTTCTACCCTTTAGATTTCCGCAGCATTGATTTTCTTCGGGTTCTTCCTCAGCCGTTGATATGAGATCAAGCTGCGGGCTGCAGAAAGCGAAAGTCGGGGATTCTACTTTCTCGATGCTAAATTTTCTACATTTCCGCTTTTCGCCTCTCTGTGTGGAAGATGTTTGGACTGTCGATTTTGATAATCACGAAAAATAGGATTTTAACTTTTTCCACCACCAAAATCTGTGTTTCCGATTTTTCACTTTCCACCTCTCTGCTCCCTTTTGGGACGTTGATATGTGCATAATATTTCTGAACCATCAATCTTGCAGAAGGTGGAAGTTCTAACAATTTACAACCAAATTCTTGTGTTTCCTCCTTTCCACTCTCGCCTTTATGCTCCTTTTTGAGCCGTTGATCTTCGACGGAAGCTTTCTAGACCGTCAATCCTGCAGATCACGAAAGGTGGAAGTTCAACCTTTATACGACCAAATTTTGTATCTTTCATTTTCTGATTTCTGCCATTTTGCTTCCTGCTTTTCCTCAGACCATTTATTTATGCGAAAGCTTTTCGTGACCATCGAATCTCGGACTACGGAAAGCATAAAGTAGATTTACCATTTTCACAACCAAGTTTTTTCTTTTTTGCTCTTCCGCTCCCCATTTTTCCCTAGTGGAAATGATTTTTGGCCTTTGGTATTTCTCTGTTATGCATAGAGGTCATCCATTCTGGTGAGATTTTAACTTTGATCACATTTTTCATATTCAGGCTCATTTCAAAGGTCGCGCCTTATAAGGGTTTTTTCAATGTTTTCTTCGCTCTCGACTAGGGACGAATCCTTCAGATCCTGTTCAACACTTACTCAGGTTATATGACATGAAAAAAAATTGAACTTACCCTTTCTTTTGCTGGTCTGAACCTTTGCAGGGGAATTAGTGTAGATGCCTATGTGAAAATCTTCGAAATTTAGCACAGGTGCAGCCACATAAAACAAAAAGAAGTAGTGAGAAAATAAGGGTTGCAACATTGAAGATAGGTATAATTTTTTTTTCTAAACATAGTTAAATTCTAAATAAGATAATAAGATCAACAATAATATTTAGATACTTGAAATTTTTATTATGCAGGTTTTGTTTGATTCGCCATACCTAACGAATTTTGATCCTCAAAATAATCTAGTTACTCCAAACACCTTCCACGTAAGTATTTGTTTCAAAGCCCTCCCCTGAAATTTTCCCCAAAAGAATGAATTAATGTTTAGGTTTTTTGCTCTTAAACACAATGTAGAATTAGTTTTCGAACTTAAAATTACCGCCATTTTTTCAATTTAGGGCAAATGTAGCTTGTGCGATTTTTTAAATTTTTATTTTTTGACATTTTGGTGCACTCATGTTTAAGCCGCACCGATGCATGAATATATGAAATGCACTGTCTTCCCTCGACTTCAAAAAACATCTCATGTATTGATGCGCTTGTGCCTTAACAACACACCAGAATGAAAAATGGTGTCAAATGCATGTATAAATATCCGCTACCAAATGTAGTTGATATTTGCTACTATGGAGAATTTTGCATATGTTTTTCACGATGTGTTTATCGTTGTTAATCATTGGCCTCCCACAACTTCAAAAAAAAATTGCATTCCTCCATGTGCATACACATATGATGCTCGACGTACTTGTGTTTATAAAGCTCATCAAAATGAAAAATGGTGTCTACTAGATTTTAGTGCACTCGTGTCCAAGCTGCACTAGTGCGTGAACACACGCACTGAAATGTCGCAAATATTTTCTATTGCAGGGAATTTTGTAGAGGTTATTTCATGACATGTTTATCATTGTTAAGCATTGGTGCATTTTGTCTATATGAGCACATTGATGCATGCATATTTGACTAGACACACAGCTTTAATTTTTAAATTCTATGATTTTGTGGGTCCGCTTAAAACTATATATTCATCTCAAATTTTCTTTTAGTGAACCACACCAATTAGAATATTTCATAGTATATCTATGTTTCTTAAACTCACCTTATTCTTACAAAATGGTTTCCAAACTATATTAGAAGTTAGATTGTAATATAGTTCTTGAAAAAAATTTAGGACTGTAGAGACATATATTGATTTTTTATTTGGCTCAAATGAAGGGAGAAAATGTTGTAGTATCAAATTGCCAATTCTTCGTATTACATCTCATTCCATTGTGTTCAAAGTCTGATAAGTTCTCCCTTTATATCCGCAATAAGTTCAGGTTTTATTTATATTTTGACTATTTATTTGAATTTATGTTACTTATCTATGTGAATATGAATATCAATTTATTCGTTATTGTAGGATCCCAATTTTCAGGTTCAAGTTTGTATGCATAAGACATTCCACCAATTTCAAAACTTCATAATCTCTTATTATGAGTAAGATACTACAAGCAATCCATAGATGAAAATGAGTAGCTACTTTACCCCACCAATTGTAACATGTCATCTTCAAGCTGCAATCCTAGTTCATTGACGGTAATTCGTCGTGAGCTAGAAATATTTTATGACACCCCAATAGTTTATGGTTGTTCAAAATTTCAAGGGTTGAAGGAGAACCCTCAGCATGCCACACTCACCCATTACACCACTCAGATATTACCCAATGTTGATGGTCTAATACTCCCTACTACAGTAAAAATTCCAATAGGTTATATAGAAAAGACACGTGGGAACACTTCCCTATACTCTTTTTTGAAAAAATTGGAAGCGAAAACAACTATGTCTCATCCTACTTGAAGGCAGAGCTAAATGAGGGTGACTATTTCAATGGAGCATTGGACTATTTCAATGGAGCATTGATAGGAAGGAGGATGCATGCAATCATATGTTGCTTATCTCTCTGCATTGACGTATTTTTCGCCACTTTCTGAAACCAATACCTGTTGTGGGACAGAAATGGGGGACCCGAAGGGAGGGGTCAAAAACCCATCCAAAACAGAGAAAATGGAAAATGCACAAGATCCAAATCTTCAGCGCGCATCAAGATCAAAAGCAAAATAAAGCATGAAAGGAGAGGACAAACAAATTCCCAACAACTCTACAACAAGAATAATCAATAAATTTCTTTCGAAAGAAAAGTAAATACCCACCCTATAAATCATTACAAAAGGCCTCAAGGCATATATCCAGCACTTGAAATACCATGCTCTAATAGGAAAATTCATTGGGATCTGGCCCTCAAAGAAAGCCCTATCCTGGTGGATCAATGTCACTTGTAAAATCCAAGGACACTATGATCTCCACCTCAGAGACAAGGGTTTTTTCATGGTGGTTTTTACCAATCTGGAGGATAGAAACATAATCTTCAAAGGAGGCCCCTAATTTTATAACTCTGCGGGGCTTTTTCTAAAACTCTTGAAAGAACGTTTCAGCCCATAGAAGGAAGATCTGGCCTTCGTTCTAGTCTGGGTAAGGCTCTACTCCCTCCCCTATGAATACTATAATGATAACATACTCGAAGCTTTGGGAAAAACCATTGAATAATTTGTCAAAATATCAGAACAAACCAAAAAAATGTGATACACCTCGTACGCCAGAATTTGTGTATACATGGACATAAGGAAAGGTCTCCCAGAAGGAATCAATTTCAATTGGGATGATGAAGGTTGGTTCCAACCTATAGATTATGAGCAAGTCCATTTTCAATGTAGGCGCTCTGATGAATATGGGAACTTATTCAGAGAATTTCTAGAAAACCTTCCAACAACATCACAAAAAGGCAAGGAAACAAGCAGCAAAAAGAAACCCCATCCTCGAGGTAAATAAAAAAAACATATCCTCCAACACCTTTGAAGTTCTTTAATCACATCAAATGCAAGATAACCTAGAAATGGAAGGAACAAATAATGAGGAAAAGAATAAAGAAGTAGATCCTAAGAATAAAGAAGTAGATCCTAAGAAAAAAGACCAAACCCATGCAAATTCTTCTGAGATGGAAGCAGATGTCAAAATGTTGGGAGACGACTCCTATGACATGGGCATAGGTGAATTAGAACTAGACGATGTTATGGAGAGAAACTTCCTATGGCTTGGCGTGTACCACAACAGACAACTTTGACACTAGAAATCAATCTTTCCCCAATATACAAGAGAAACCAAACATCTAACACTAAGGGATATCGAATCGTACCTTGTTTCGGATGGTTGAAGTAGATCCCCATTGAGATTTTCCAATTCACACTTGCATTAGCAATTCGCTCTCAACAACAGTAAACATGACAAGCATGCTTTATAATAATGTGTTAGACCTACTCTAGCATATATATTCAATAATGTATAAGCAATTAAATAAATACATGGAAACAATATTCATATTCAAATGCACATAATTGGACAGGAAAAGATATTTCTATTAATAAAATTAGAGATTACAAGAGTGACAACCTCTGTCGGCACGTCTACGAACCAGAGAAACCGAGTCCTCCACTTGGGCCTCCACCACCTCAATCCTCCATCTCTTGATAGCAATCTCACAAGACAAAGGAAAGCTTGGGAAGAACACAAAGTGCTCCAAGGGACAAAGGTATGCAGACTCAAGTATAAGCAAGCTAAGGCAACAATGGACTATAGTTTCTTTGCTCTTCAATTCCTCCTCTTCAATGTATCCAAGGGGTTCCTTATATCGCACTCCAAAAGGGTAATGGAGGGTCGAATCCGAGCGTTCTCAAGGCATATGGAGGGCCAAGAGTCGGGAACTTCAGACTCATATGAGGAAAACTCCAAAAATGTTTAGACTTATGCACACATCTCGATGTACGCGGGTTTGAGGTCAAAAGTCGCGTGTACATGTGGGTTTGAGATTAAAAGTCGCGTACAAAAATAAACGGGGTTTTTTTAGGGATGATATTGGAACATCAAAGTGTAATACAAGTCCATGGGGTCTAAAGAGTCTACAGAGGGACAGGGAAGGCCATAAATATGTTATCAACCGTGTGTGGTAAAATCATCTATAACAGATGGGATGGAAAAAGCGATACAAGACCTAGGTAAAGGAGTCATCCCCTCTAAACAGGTGGTTTTTCTCAAAGAGGCCATTATCAAAACCAGAAAATAAAAAAATATAGGAGTGGTTCCGGAAAATACCAATGAAAAATTCCATGAAGTGATAAAAAAATGGAAACGAGAAGCGCAGAAGAGGAAGAAACCAACAATGCATCAAGAATAAAGGGGAAAAATTGTTGCCTTCAGGCCAATTTCCTGCTATAGAGGTGAAATTATCAATTACATTCAATCCCTCTCAATGAATTTTATCTCTTGGAACATCAGAGGTTGCATTACGATATTTAAAAAAATGTGTACTGAAAAGGAAAATTGCAGCGAAAAAACCAACAGTCGTGTTTATTCAGGAAACAAATGCTTCAAAGAAATAGGAAAAAGATCTGGAAAGGGAGTGAGTCAGTAGATATTGACGCCATAGGCTCCGCAGGAGGATTTGGTATCATTTGGAACCCTCTCATGGTCAGCCTATCAAACTTTCTAGCGACTATATTTACTATTTCTGTTGAATTTCACATTATAGGAACTATTTTTAAAGGCATTCTCTCTAATGTTTGTGGACCCTTCTCACTTGCACCAAAACAAGCTTTCCTAAACTCCCTCAAAAGGTTGAACCTTTGGGTGGGTCAAAGACACCGTATTTTAGGAGGATACTTCAACCTTATTCGTAATCTTGGGGAAAAAAAGGGTGGACTGCGCACTCTCAGCACCTCCAATGCCTCCTTTGACAAATTGATTGGTGACATATCCCTGGTAGACATCATCACAACCAACATCATCTATACCTAGAACAACAAGCATTCAGGGGATAGATATATTGCTTCCTAGCTTGATCGGTTTTTAGTATCACAATCCATTCTCACTAGAGGAGTAGATATCACAACAATTTTTCTTCTTGTTGCGGGCTCAAATCACTAGCCCATCAGTCTTGACTGGAACACAGTACAGGAACATTTAAGAATACCTTTCATATTTAAGAAATGTTGTCTCTCCTATCTGAACTTTCAACCCCTCCTGCAGCAATGGTAGAAAGAACTTCATCCACCAGAAGAAACTTTAATGTACAAATTCCAACAAACGTTGAAGTACATCAAAGAGCAAGTTAAAATATGGAACAAAGAGCATTTTGGAAATATTCATTTTGAAAAAAATTGCATCGAATCCCAACTCGAAGACATCCAAAGAATTATAATGAAGGAGGGATATTCAGACTCCCTCAAGGAAGAAGAGAAAAAACTACAGGAAGAATTGGACACAATATAAACTCAAGAAGAAATTCCCTAGAAATCAAAATCCATAAATCTTTGGCATAGGGAGTGCAAGAGAAATTCCTCCTTCTTTCGGACCACCATTCAACACCGACAAGCCAACAGTATTTTCCACTTTAAAAAAAAAGAAAATGGAATAGAAGCAGAAATGCATGAAGAAATAGAACAAGTCCTCACCAGTCACTTCGAACACCTGATAGAAGAACCCGACTTGAACCGGAATACAATGATGGAAGAAATTCTCGAGCATATACCCTCTCTTATTACTCAAGAATAAAATGAGCTTCTGCTTAGACCCATAGAAATGCCAAAGCTGGAAGAAGTCGTTAAGCAAATGAAAAATGATAAAGCCCCGGTCTGAATGGCTTTACTACAATTTTATTTCATGCCAGCTAGCACATAATTAAGGAGGGATTTTGGGAAATCATAGAGGAATCAAGGAAGACAAGTAAAGTTTTGAAATCTTTCAATTCAACTTTTCTCTCTCTTATTCCAAAAGAATATGGATCCAATTCTCCAAGTAAATTCAGACCTATATATCTTTGTAATGTTATCTTTAAAATCATCACCAAAACCATTTCTAACAGGATCAACCCTCTCCTACCTTCCTTAATTTCCATGGATAAATATGAATATGTAGAAGGAAGCCAAATTCTTGATGGCATAATTCTCTCCCATGAAATCATCCGCTCTTAAAATCACCCAAAAAAAATGCTAATCAAGCCTGACCTCTCAAAGGCTTTTGACAAGTTAAACTGAATGTTTTTGAAGAAACTGATGTTGGATTTTGGTTTTGGTCACCATTAAATGGATCCTCAACTTGATCTCAACTACTTTCTACTCCATTCTAATTAATGGTACCCCCTCGAAAACCTTCCATCCCACCAAGGGAATCGGACAAGGACAACCACTCTCCCCCTTTATTTTTATCTTAATGGAAAAAGGTTTAGAGCGTCTCCTCAAAGCCAAAAACCATCTCTGAAAATCAAAGGTCTTTCTCTTTGTACTGGAATGGCACCCGAAACCCATCATCACTTTTTCGATGACACCATGCTTATGGGATGCTCTTCGGTGCAGAAATCATAGGCCTTCAAAGTTAGTCTTAATACTTTTTTCCTGGCTAGTGGGTTGGAAATTAACAAAGAAAAATCTCATATCTTCTTTTTCAATACTTGTAAAATCAACAAACACAACATTCTTTGGATCCTTGAGTTCCCACGGGAATCTCTACCCACCAAATACCTTGGTCTCCCTCTAGCAAAATCAATCGTTAAAAACGTGTCCTAGAAAGATCTTCTTGACCAATTGAAACGAAATTTAAGTTGTTGGACCTTCTGATCCCTCAACTTTCCCAGACACCTTATCCTTGTCAAATTCGCTTGCAAGCAATTCCCATGTACCTTTTTTCAGTCCTTGTTTCCCCCAAATCAATCCTCAAAAAAATAAGTGCCATGCAACGTACCTTCCTCTAGGGGAGTTCTGATAACCATAAAAAGTGGTCACTTGTGGATTGGAAATCTATATGTACCCCCAAATTTGTCGGAGGTCTAGGTCTCAGAGGCCCTGCAACAAGATATCAAATATTTAATGCCAAAATATGGTGGAGATGGATTACTCATTCATCTAATCCTTGGGCTCTCCTATGGCATGTGAAGTATGCTCCTAACTGGTCTAAGAAGGACCTTGTTCATTTCTTGGGGAAAAATATCAAAGGTTCTCATATCTGCCACTCAGCATAATCCAACCACACTCTTATCCAACAATACAACTTTTGGGAGATCCGTAATGGAGAAACAACGGACTTTTTCTTAAACTCTTACAATCAACAAAGCCCTTTGATGGAAGATTTTAAAACTTCAATTCTAAGGGAAAAACTCTTGTCCATACAAAAAACAAAAGTCAAGTATATGTGGCTAGAGGAAAACATTGAAGATGACTTCAGGAAATAGAAAAATCTCAATTGGTGGCAAGCACTAAGTCCTCATGAAGACATCCAATATTTCTAGGAAATACTCCAAACCCGACAAATTTGAGTTTATAATGATTGTGACAAAATCAGATGGGGATTCTCCCAAATGTGCACCTTCAACCTGAAAGATGTCGCTCTACTCCTATCCAATCCCTCCAATGAATCCCATGATGAAAAATGGAAGTGTGGAAATCCAACCTATGTCCAAATCATCCTCATTTCTCTAGCTCCTATTCCGCATAAGCATCCTAACCTAGGAAAATAGATTAAAAAGAGGTTACATAGGGACATCCTAGTGTTGCATGTGCAGGAACGAAGGAGAATCCATCAACCATCTCCTCAATGAATGCAACTTTGCTGACAAAATATGGAAAAGAGGAGAAAATATCTTTAGGAAATTGACCAGAATGAAAGGGCATCTAAATATTTCAATTGCTAATTGGACACATAATCCCTATAGAAGCTCGCTCATTAACATAATATGGGAACTCTTTCCAGGATTTGTTGTCTAGGAAATATGGATCGAGAGAAACAATAAAATCTTTGAAAATATGTCAAGGAAGGAGGAATATATATGGTTTACCTTGAGAAAAAACATTCTTAAACTCTTAGACTAAATTCCTGGGAAGACAAAGATCTAGCCTCCAATGCCAGCGAAATACAAATTCTTCAAGCATGGGGTATTTCCACTATTACAATCTATAGTGGCCGCCTCAAGTCACCAATGATAAACAAGGCCTCCCCAAATCATTGGTCCCCTTCTCCCTCAAACACCTTCAAACTCAACTTAAATGGTGCCTCAAAGGGAAACCCAAGACTGGCTTGAATTAGAGGTGGAGTCAGAGTCTCTACTGGTAAAATACAAGGTGTCTTATGGGGATCCCTGTGCTTTTCCACCAACAACAGTGCAGAAATTGATGGACTATTGGTTGGTCTCAGTTGGGCTCTAATTTGGGGTTGGACTCCTCTCATAGTGGAAGGTGACTCTCTCCTAATCATAATTATGGCAAACATGATTCAACCAGGTTCAATGGGATATCCAATAGCTCTATTGGGAGGACAATCTCGATCCAATATGTAGGGAGAAATGGAAAAATATTGCTTCTCAAGATCTCATTGCCCCCAATGCAGGTGAGCATGGTGATGATGATGGAAGGAATGACAGAGACAAGCCACGTGCCAAGACAAGTGGTATCCCTCTCCCCTAACCTCTACATAAATTGTGTGTACACATGCGAAGGTAGTGGTATCATGTATGAAGTTTGTTCTTAGTTCTGGATGCGACATGAAGAGACATTCTTCCATGCCCTGGTTCACATGGCTTCGGTACTTGGGAGGTCGTCACATATGCTCCACCATGCTTTGGTTCACATGGATATGGCAATCCATATATTATTGTGCGTATGCAAGGATGTATATCAATGTAACCACTGAGCTCATTGTATTCATTCTGTCGCATATTTCTGAAAGAAATTCATACTGGCTAGCTCTGTTTGCAACCTCTGTTGGTTAGCAAGGATTGCACGACTGTTACACCCAAAACTTGTCTTTATTCTCAATCCCCTGGAGTAATTTGTCCAAACCATATTTTGAGGATCCTTTTTGTTCAAGTCTAGGAGGTCGGACGCACCTTGCTTTCTGACATAGACCGTCATAATGGCTTGATGGCTCTTTCCTACGGACAAGGTGCATAGGTGACACTTGTTTCCTAAAGACAAAGAGCGTTATCTCAACCTGCTCGTGCACAAGGAGCGTCAACACTGTCAAAAGGGGGGAAATAGAATATTCCAAGAACCTTCTAGATGAAAGTCCTTGTGGAGGCTTATCCAAACTGCTTGGAATGGGTGGCCTTTATACCCCTAGCCTCTGGGGATCATCCCTCACCTTCCTCCCAAAATATGTCAACCCTTTAGGGCCCTCTTTGGCCCATATATACAAGCTTACCCTCATGGATGTGGGAGATACGAGGACCAATAGAGCACCTTTATGCTGCTGAAATTATTGCCGGTATAGGAGGAAAAGAGTATGGTTGTGAGTATTTCTTTGTAGAGTTTGTAGAGTGTGGGTGAAAGTATGCCAAAGGCATTGTGAGAGAAAAGCTTCAACATCGAGGCTTTGATTGTACTTTTATTCTCTTATATCAATAATACAAACATGTTTCCCTTTCCCATGAATGATTTGTGTTAATATCAATTGTTCATTACTTTTCTCCATGATCATTAGTATAGATCGTTGAATTAACTTGTTGCTTTAACTATTGTTTCTTGTTCTTCATGTTCTTTGTAGGTACAGTTGATCGTAAATGAATCCATGAGACAAGGATCACCTTCATCATTGAGGTAAGAAAGCTTGACATTCAAGTAGTTTAAATAATCTAGGGAGCGGATGCATCGTTGTGACTTTTTGTTCTAGATTTTCCCCATGTAGACTAGGCAAATAATCATTGTCCGCATTGATTGAGAATTTTATATAACAAAACTGGCAACCATAGTGGGGATAAACTAATAATATCTGTGAGTTTTTTTTTTCTTTTTGATTACAAGCTCGCGAAGTTTTTCTCTCGCTCATTAAGGATCTAAGGTGAGAAATCCATCTTATTTCAATCTCATTTTCCTTATCTGGTTAGTGCCTAGACTTACCAAAATTCTAGTTTGATTTATGATTGGTTATTTTAAAGGTTATTTACCTCTTTTGGTTCTATAGATCCGTCGATGCACCTAGGTTTATTTGACAGAGCCCTCGACTGTCCTTGATGCCTTTTACCTACTGTCAAGTAGCACTGCTGATGCCTTCTTCCCATAATCAAGGAGAGCCACTAACGTTGTTCAGAAGGAAGCAACATGCGTCGGTAAGCAAACAACGCCCTGGTTCCACCCTGCATAGTGCGCCAACGTACGCCATCTCCAACTCTAGGTTTTTCTTTTGAATTTTGTTCTTTTGTTTGGTTTTTGTCAATCTGCTCCTCTACTCATTGGTAGGTCTAACAGCGTGTATTTAGCCTGAATGTACTTTTTGAGTTCAAATCTTGAAAAGTTGTCTTAGTAAAAGCTCTGAAACTGAATGGTTTTGTGTGGAAATTCGGTCTTGGGTTTATGGTTTGTGTTTTGATCTCTTAAAAGCTCTTTTTATATCTGTAGAAAGTAAAATGTTATGGTTTCTTACACTTTTTTAGTTTTATTTTTGTTCTTTACATTCATTTCTCCAAAAATACATCAAAAAACAAACAAAAAAGTTAGATTTGTTGCTTTTGAATTGATTAGATGATTAGAAGTGTTTATTTTTTAAATTTGATTAAGAAAAGCATAGTCATTTAGGCATTAAAGAACCCTTTCCTTTTTATATTAGAGATCTTTCATGTTTAGCATTGAGAGGTTTTGTTTGTATGAAATTTTTTTGAATCTTGAAGAATTAGTTGTCAAAATCACATGGTGTTTTCATTTATTGCTTGAAAGGAAGAATCTCTCCCTTGCTCTAGTTAGGATTCATCAAAAAGAAAATTGCATTACATTTAGATCATTTAAATCTTGCAATTACTTCACACTCCACAAACATTCACTAATCATCAAAGATAAAATTGAACGGTAGCTTAGGTTAAAATTCTTCGTAATTTGAGTGATAGGGTAGAACACATGTTCTGGTGTCTATAAAAATAGGAGTTGTCATTATTTTCCTGCACTGCATCCCGAGGATCGTGCAGTTATTCCATGTACCAATCGGTATATCGAATGACTTTTCACGTACCCTCGAGGTATATCGAAAATTTCTTCACCTACTCTACAGTCTATCAGAAGGCCCCTTTCAAACAGTTGTGCATCAAACAACACTAACACGGATTTGAGCTCCCATGTACCTTGTGTATATCAGGAGACCCTTCTAGGAACTGATACCAACTAATGAAATCCTTTTGGTCGCCTTGTTGAAGCAATACACCAAGAACAATACTCGGGGAGCTACTATGCACTTATCATCCAGGTAGTCATGTATTCAGGCAAGGGTACAGTCCCAATATTCCTTGTCGGATTTTACTGTTGGACCCTGCGGTATATCATGAGTTGCAACAACTTAACACTCCTAGTGAGGATCCGGATTTTTCAGCCCCTTTTATCACTTAAGCTTGCTTGTGACCTTAGCTTGCGTAGAATTTTTTGTGTGTGATCTTTTTGACTAGAAGAACTTTAGAGTAAAATTTTTTAGCCATCATCCTGGCTGAACCACCTGTCAGGAGATCTAGTAGATTGCACTGTTTACCACCTAAGTTTACTCCTACCACAGAAGAAAAACAAGGGGTGACCATGGACCAACTTGCCACAACTGATCCTTCTGTAGAAGGCATTCTGGTTGTTGAATTAGGAGAAGAGTATTCTTATTTGGAGAATCTGTCTACCTCTACCCCAATACTGGTACAATTTCCTTCTTCGCATGATTCAACCTTTAACTTCCCTACAGAAGGCCATTCTGGTTCTCAATATTGGGTGTTTTCCCTGCCATAAGATGACGTTGTGGCATCAAAATTTGGTCCAACTTCTCTTATTTTGAAGACTTCCTTGGGACGAACAATTTCTAAATATGACACTACCACTTTATCTCCTCCATGAGATCTAATATTTATCCCAAAGGATGAAATCCTTGGGCTAGTTCAGGAAACTCTCACTCATTTGCATAGAATGGGGGAGAACATAAGAACAAGGAGTGTCTCTCCTTTTTCCAACCATTCGAAAGAACCACTCTCGAATACCATGCCCATGTTCGGTCTTATGCTTCTACTGTATTCAGAATACGGGTTCAAGGTTTGGTTTCTTATGATCCATGCCATCCTTTCGTTCCCACCCTACCTGTTGAAACTCTCTTGTCTATCCCTAGTTCTCCTATGAACCCTATGACTAGAGGGAAACCCCTGGAACAAGTTGTCTCAACAACCGTGCGAACTAGTTTAAATATCGGGACGATTATTACTTTAAGGAAGACAATAGTTGGTGAACCCTCCATGACCACAAATGTGATTGCTCCTTCCTCCTCACCGAGACAACCATTATGGGTCCAGATCCCCTTTATAAAACCTCCTTGATTTCAAGAATAATGGTTGGTAGGATACCTTTTAGTCGATTTTCCATAACCTTGGAAATGATTTTGTACCCAATGTTGCAAAGAGAGATTTGCCTAAAACGGAAAAGGAAAGTTGAGTTTGTACTACTTCCTATCTTGCTGCATACCTGAGATTTTAGAACCATCCTATGGAGATCATTTTTTATAATCTTCTAGCAAGCATTAAGAAACCTGGATGTGAATCTGTCTAGGCCTGGAGCTTTATTTAGTTCCATAGCATCCAAAGCGTTCTTGATTTATTTTTTGGAGACCAGAGCAATGAGCATTTGATTAGTTGTTGAACTGATAATAGGAGGAATCAAGTTTAACACATGAGGGGTTCAAGGGAGAATCATTTCCTCTGTGTAAATATCCTTGAAATGAAGATGGGTTGCTTGCTTGATTCCTTGAAATTCTTGGATTTCCTGATCTTGAAAGTGATTTTTTTTAACAAAATTAAAATCCTTTTGACCATCTACTTGTTTATGAAAGAAATTGGTGTTTTTGTCTCCATATTGAATCCAAATACTTCTCGTTTTTTTCTTGAAATAATGCTCCTCCATTCAATAGACTGAGTGAAGGTAACGTTGAAGCTTGGATTCTTCCTCTAGACTTTCCAAATCAACTAACTGTTCTTCCATTTGAACTTGATGTTATTCCAAATTATGTTGGGCTTCCATCCTTTCCTTGAGGGGAGTCTTGAGATATTTAGCCCAACTTTAAGGGAAAATTTAATTTTTCTGAGTTTCTTTTCCCAAACATAAAAAGTGGATCCAGAAATCAAGACCTTCCAGTCCGAGAGAACCATAACAACAAAACCTTCCTGTTGGATCCAGGAACAACTGAAACGAAAACGAATAGGGCCAAGATTGCGATCTCTGGAGAACTCAAGGAGAATGGGTTTATGATCAAAGATGCTAAAAGGAAGGATTGAAGAATCAAAATTAAACCCTATCAAGAGAAGGGAGTGTTGCACCAGGAATCTATCAAAACGGGCATCAATATGTCCTGGGCCAATCCTTTTGTTTGACCAAGTGAAGTTTCCATGGTAGGGCTTAATGTCTTCCAAGTCTCAGTCCATAATAATGTCTTCAACCAATTCACACATAGAGTCTCTAACAAGTGATTCCCATTTTTTTCTCCAAGGGAAAGAGTATTATTCAAGTCCCCAACAAGAATTAAATTCCCAGGTTGATGAGTGCTCAAGTAATCCTGAATAAGATTCCAACGGGTTTTTTTTTTTTGAAAAAATCACTAGAACATAAATATTAAAAATTCTTACCTTGTGACCCAAATCTTTATGTCGGAGACTAATAAAGATCCAATGAGTGCAAAAACTAGTGTGAACTAGATTGAATTTGGAGAAATTCCATAATGTACCGAGCCCTCCAGAAGCTCCTCGGGCACTAACTGCTACTTCTTCCACTTTTTTCCAGAAGGAGTTATTGACTTGGAGGAACTCATGTTCCTCCAATTTATTCTCCTAGACTAGTAAGATATTAGGAGAGGAAATACAAATTAAAAATCTCATGGCTTCTTCTTTCAAATGACTCCCTATTTCCCTACAGTTCCAGGAGACAACCTTCATTACTTAACTTTTGGAAAATGGGTGGCCCCTTTGGAGGCTTAACCTTGATACCTTATAATTCTGGGGTTTGGCATCCCCTCCAACATTGGTTGCGATTCTTGCAATTTGTCTTTATAAGTAGCTTCCTCTTGTCGTTCCTTGGCTAATTTTCTCCCTTTCTTATTCCTAGTGGTAGTTGTTTGTGGAGGGTTGATTTCTCCTTCCTCCTCTTCCGTCATTTCTTCCTCTGATCCTGGATCCTGGGGATCACTTTGTGTTGTTTCTTCTAGAACTAACGATAAATCCTATCTTTCAGAGCTTTCTGATAGAGTTCCCTTTCCTTCTAAACTTTTGGGAAGGAATGCCTTTCTATCACTTCTTCCACGGTATTTACTACTTCTGTTGGACCTTCCAACACGGAGAAATTGTTTCCAGTTTGATCGAAGATTTCTATGGAGTTTCTTCCTTTCTGGTAATGACTAGGGGGGGATTAAGGTTTCCCCCATCCTGTCTAGCTACTAGCTTAGGGTTGGATTTCAGTCGTCTTACTTGTTTCCAACCTTCCTCATTTTCCTTCTCTTGTTGGGTAGGTGGTTTTTTCAAACATTTCTTCTAGAAGTGTCCATATTCATGACATTATATACATTTGAACAACAGTTGTTCATAATCCAACTTTTGAAAATGATTCCAATCTCCTACAGTTAACTTAATTGCTATTGGGAGGCCAACTTCTAGATCTACTTCAACACAAATTCGGGCAAATGAATACTGGTCTTTAGTACTGCTTATGTCGATGCACTTACCTAATTTGTTCCTTATAGATTGCAGGGAGGAAGGTGTCCAACAATGGATCGACAGATTGGGCAGATGGACCCACACCGGGATTGATTTGGGAATGTATGTAGCCGAGTCAAAATCAGGAGTCCAACGATTAATATAGAGTCCCGGTCGTCCCATGAATTAAGCCCCACTTCGAAAAATGAGATTTTGGTCCTCCCTGGAGATAAACTCAAACAGAAAAAACAATCTTCCTATATCATAGAAATTAATATTGTTGGAGATCAAAGGCAACTAAATTTTTTGGATCCAGTTGTCTATTGTTCGCAGAGAAGGCCAAAGGCCTGTAAACTAACCAACTAAAGCTCAATCTTCCAATGAAACAACAATTTTCATAGGTTGGTCGGTGGAAGGGAAATTACCGGAACATCATCCAATTTTTTTACAAACTTGGGAGAGGACTAGAAACAAGCTTCTTGCCTTGCAAGGTGATGAGGTGATTGAATGCTTTAGCTTCAGCGGGAGGAGGAGGGGGAGACGGCTGGTCACCACCTATGGTAGAGCTCATCATGAAATCCTAGTAGAAAGAGAATAACCCTGGCAGATCCAAGTTAGAACGGTGTCAGAAAAATAATAACAATATTACATCAATTTCTCTATCCCACTAGTGGAATTTTTAATTCAGCAATACCAAGGGTAAATAGAATGATTGGGAATGATATAAAGTTACCAATATTTAATGGAAATGGGTTAGAATACCTTGAGCAACATTGGTTTTTTTGCGAAGGCATATGGACTATGCGATAGGATCAAGATGAGGCCATCAAGAAAGCTCAGATGATCACAACCCTTAGAGATCGTGCGTTGGAATGGTACATGAAATTATTTTTGGTTCCAAAAGGAATCCCGCAGAAGACATTAGATCAAAATCCAGGAAGGATTAATATATGAGTTTAGGAATCCCAAATATGGGTTGCAATGTATTACAAAAATTAAAGAAATTAAGCAATTACCTACGACATTTGTTTGGGACTTCGACCAAAGATTCAAGACTTTGATGGCTAAGGTAAGTTTTCAAATGTCGAACGTTTAACACATAGAATGGTTTATTGTGGCGATGTTACCACACATTTGAATCCTTTGATGCAACAAAGGATTGTATCACAGAGAAAGGCTCTTGAGCTCGCAATGAAGTTGGAAGCCTCACTGATCGGAGAAATTGGTGCAGGAATGATGCAGATCCAGTCACAAATTTCCAATTGTACATTTCAAATTCAAAACATCAAGAAAGGAAAGGAAGTACAAGAAGAACTAAGGTGTACCAAATACAAAACCGAAGGACATCATAAATAGAATTGTCTGACGTTTATGAATTATGTCACATCAGGAGCACCGAATCCGATGAACACAAGGAATTCCTTGGTTCTAGAATCTGCCAAACTAGAGGACATCAGTTAGAAGAAGCTTATACTTATAGAAAATCGTAAGTGCACCATCCAGTCTATACTATAAATTTCGTTGGTTAGTGGGCCACAACGAGAAAGATTGTAGAGCATATCAGGTACTGTAAGAGAAAATAGTCAATATGTACCTAATGAAGAATGATGAACATACTAATGTTGAGCAAGCTTGGGCTCAATTTCCTTAGAACCAGTACCCTCAGGATCAATATCTGTAAACACAATACCCTCAACCGAGGGGGTGGACCTTTTAGAGGTCGAGGATGAGGAGGAGTATTTTTTCGTGGAAGAGGCCAAGTTATATGTTATAATTGTGGACAGCTTGGAAAATTTTCCAAGGACTGCACAAATCCTCCTATGACCTATTCATATTGTAAAACTTTTGACCATACTATTGAAGAATGGCCTCAGTTGATTGCAAAATGCTAGGTTAGGAATGTGTGAAATCAGAACTCACCTCAGAATCCCAATCCGAACATATAGAAGATATCTATTGACTGAGGTAGCCAAATATTGTTGTCCTAACCATAGGAGGCGCTGCAACGGGAGCATATCAAGAAGAACCATATGGACAACCAATCATGTGACCGACAACACAAAAGAAAGCACCATTCGATGTCCAAAAAGAAAAAAGAGATGTTATTGGATGCTCGACATGAGTTCGTCGATGCAAATCAAGCGTCGACTTCTTCTGCTAAACCAAATGAAGGACCGATATTGGAGATGCCTCAACGATTCGACCAATTGTTCCAGAAGAAACATATAGAAAAGGTTAGTAAACTGAAGGAATTATTTAATGTTTGTTTAGAACTAATACAAAATAAATATGTTGTAGCTGAATTGATAGCTTTGACAAAAGAACCTAAAGAAGATGTGTGACCAAAAAGAAGGGTTAATCATATTGGGAAAAGATTGAATATTGATCATGAACTGAGAATGATTGCTCAGATAGGAGATTATGACATGGACTACATTATTCTGTATTTGGGCTCCGATGTTAACATTCTTACTAGACAAACCTGGGAGAGTATGCGAAAGTCGAGACTAGTATGGTCTCCTGTCGAGCTCAGATTAGCTTATCAGTCAAAAGTTTTATCATTCGGTCAACTGACTCAAGTTCATGTAGAGATAGAAGGACTTCGCACTTATGGAGACTTTGAGGTGAATGACATTGTCGATGATAGAAATATGTATCCTACGCTTTTGGGGATCGATTAGGCCATTGATAACCAAATTATTATCAATTTCAAGAAAAGGATATTAATGTTTGAAGATGAAGAACTAAGGGTTGTTATGTCGCTTGATCCTCTAGAAGACCAGAGGTATGTTTAGTAGGTAAATAGTGAAGGGAAAGGTGGATATATAGACTACATATATAAAATTAATTCTACAATGGATTATTATGTGAATCCAACGGTCGACAAAAAACTCAGTTGGTGAAGCGTTAGTTCCTGCACATCGGATTATAGAGAAGCTTTGAAAAACTGGTAGAACTGATTGTATGAAGTGCCAATGAGAAGATGCACAAGAATTAAAAAATTCGTGTGATGGGTAGGTATCAATGTATGTGGTCTACCTACCTATGAAGAAAAAGAAACAGAACCTCAACAATTGATAGCTTTGGACTTTGCATTGAAGGCTACACCTGCCAAATGGTGGGTCGCACATAAACAGTCTATCTCAGAATGGCCCCATTGTCAGAGATTGATGGAAGTTCGATTTGGAAATAAAGTGATATACACTAGCTAGAAATATACATGAATGAATAGTCATGTCGAACACGTTGAGCATTGTCATGCGACCTAGGAGGCATGCCCGCGATAGGAATGGGTCCATCAGTTTATACACACATTAGATATGATACCATGAAACTAGTATACATCAGTCGAGATGCGATGAGGATCAGTAGAATGAGAAGGTTTAGCTACCATTTTCACCCAGACATTTGAATTTGTCAATCATCATCCATCGATTGGTGTTTCTCTACAAGTAATTAAGAGTAAGATATTTGAAGATATTTATGTATCAATGACAAATTTTAATCATACCAATGCAACAGTCCAGCACTAGATGGAGTGCTATAATGTAACAGGTGAAGTAGATGATGATCTCTGCGACATAAACATTCCTGATTCTAAAGGTCATTGTGCAGTGGAAGTTGAATGATGCATGCCTACACGACCGATTTTTGACCTCGTTTATAGATGAAGTATTGGAGAGTGTCAGGGGTCAAGAAGTCTATTCATTCACAGATGGATTCTTTGGTTACCATCAAATCATAATTGTGAAGGAGGATTGACACAAAACAAACTTTGCGACAAAGTGAGGATGTTTCCAATATTAATGCCCTTTGGACTCAAGAATGCTCCTGCTATATATTCCAGTTATAGTCGTGGATTCTTTCAAAGATTTTATTCATAAGTTTCTTGAAGTCTATTTTGATGACTGGACTCTGTTTGGGATCATAAAAGATCATATTGAGAGCCTCATAATGATGCTGGAACGATGTCGATAGTATTGGATTTCCCTGGATATAAAGAAGTTAATTTTTTGCGCCCCATTTGGAATTATGTTGGTGTTGGACTCATGATTTTCGTTAGACCAAAACCTATAGGTGTTAATCTCCACCACAATCGCTAGAGTTAGGATCTTGGGAGGTGATTAGTCCATGTCACAAAACTCATGGGGAGCCTTGAACCCAATGTCCAACAATATCCCCCCCAACATGATCCGGGTGATTTTCAAACCCTTGACCTATTGCTCTGATACTATTTGTTGGACTCACGATTGTCATTAGACCAAAACCCATAGGTTATAATCTCTACCACAATCACCAGAGTTAGGATCTCAAGAGGTGATTATTCCATGTCATGAAACTCATGGGGAGCCTTGAACCCAATGTCCAACAGTTGGGTCATGTAGTTTGTCATGATGGAATCTTGGGGGATCCTGCTAAAATTGCGATCATCGTCGACCTACCACCACCCCCAATAGTAAAGCAGCTATGAATGACTTTGGGACATACAGGGTTCTATCATAAATTTATCAGAGGTTATGCAAAGGTGAATGCTCCTATAGAGAAATTATTGAATAAGGATGTGAAGTTTTAGTGGACTGAACAATCCCAAGAGAGTCTGAATGTCTTGAAGAATAAGATGGTCACAACACCCATACTAGTTTTCCCAAAATGGAGGAAAGAGTTCATGTACATGTCGGCGTTACACCAGCATATCCTGGTGAAGGTTCTTTTGATCATCCTATTACCTCTGATAGTAGAAAATTATCAATAGCAGAGAAGAACTATACCACTACCGAAAGGGAAATTTCAAAACTTTCGACACTACTTCCTAGGTGGAAATTTCAAAATGTACACGGATCATTCTGCATTGAAATATTTGGTCAATAATATAGTGTTGGGAGGAAGATCTGTCGATGGCTCCTCCTTTTCCAGGAATTTGACTTTGAGATCATTGTTAAACCGGGTTGACTGAATTCAGGACCAGACCATCTGTCAAGGCTAGAAAGTGGAGAAGAACTAGGTAATCTCAACGATAGTCTTCCTGATGCACAATTCTTTGCGGTCAAGATGTTTGATGACCATTATAGAGATATTATACAATTCTTGAGTACAGGATATGCACCGGTCATATTCACTACTACCCAGAAGAAAAAATAGTTGTATGAGACACATATTTCCAGTTGATTGTTGGACAGTTAAACAAGATGGGACCAAATGAAATTATTCATCGTTGCGTATTGGAAAATGAGCGACTAATGATATTGAATGAAGCAAATCCCAATGTCACAGGAGGCCATTATGTCGGGAAATATACAGTGCGGAAGATATTACAAGTAGGATTGTGGTGGCCTACTTTGCATGCGGATGCTCGAAATTATTGTCGCAGGTGTGATATCTGCCAGAGAAATGGAAAGTCGTCGCAACAAGATGAAATGTCACTAGTACCTCAGATAATTTTATAGGCATTTGACAAATGGGTTGTTGATTTTGTTGGACATATTAATCCACCATGAAAGCAAACAAGTGCAAGATACATTATTATGCGACGAATTACTTGACTAGATGAGTTGAAGCGGCGTTAGTAAAAGATTGTACTGCTGTGACCGCTACCATATTTTTGTTTGATAATGTAGTGACCCAATTTAGATGACCAAATATTTTGATAAGTGATCAATCCACACACTTTGTGAATCAATTGATCGATATATTAATTGAAGAATTCCAAATTCAACACTGGAAGACGACGTTGTATCATCCACAAGGGAATGGCGTTGTTGAGGCATTCAACAACCTCTTGGAGAATGCATTAATGAAGATCTTTAATGTTCAAAGAGACGATTGAATCAGAAAATATTTGCTGTGTTATGGGCATATCGCACTACCTATAAAAATTTGACAGATAAAACTCCATTTCAACTGGTTTATGGACAAGAGGTTGTCATGCCGATGGAATATTTTATACCAACTCTAAGGATAGAGTTGATTACTGAAAAGATTGATGTTGGTGTTGTCGAAGAAATATTGTTGCAGTTGGTATAGTCAAAAGAAGAATGATTCGTCACATGTTATGATCAGAATGTCGAGAAGGTGCGACAGAAAGATTGACATGACCGACATATCAAGAATAAGCAATTTCATATTGGAGTTCTTGTTCTCCTTGTTGTAGAGGAAAGTTTCCTATGGCTAGGGTTTAAGAGGCCATCAACGTACTGGGGTTGAAAGAGAGATGCATATAGTTTTGCAAGTATACATATGCAAGATTCAGAGATTAGAATGGTTCATACCTTAACCAAATGAAGGTTGATCCAAGTATCCCTTCAATCTTCCTCTTGCACCTCTTGTTCCAAGAGACCTACAAAATCAATTATACCTTCCTCAAACCAATATTACTAAATGTAAAGCAATGATAATCAAAGCAATATGAAAACCTAATCTGATTACCATAAACATCTTATCACAAAAAGAAGTATAACATACATTAGACAATGATTTGGGAAGAAGAAGGACATCACATCTTTATTCAACATGGAAGAAGTACAAGTATACCTTCTCCAAGTCAGGAACCTCACAAAACCTTGATCTAGTTCTACTGCTTCTCTTCTCCAAGGAAATCAACCTCCAAACTCTGCAACAGAAGGAGATAAATTCTAGGGAAAAGGTGGGGGATGACAGTCCCGATTCCTCCAGCATAACAATGCAATGATTCAAGTCCCTTCTCATGGACCTCTCTACCTATAATTATACATTTCTAAAGATAGAGGGTCAAAGACAAAGTAGTTATAACCAAAGGAGCCAGTTGTATAACCACCCAAACTACCTAAAATTCGAGAAACATCCATTTTTGACATGTACAGGATGTATTCATGGGTTGTAGTGACAATAGTCGCGAATGCAAAGCGATAATCGCAAGTTGTAGTGACAAAAATCGTGAATACAAAGGGATTTGTGGGTTAAATTGCATAAAATTTGTGAATACAATAGTAATTCGAGGTATTCGCGAGTAACATGAAGGGAAAGTCGTGAGTACATAGGTGAAACACACGGGTACCATGTAGGCCAAGTCACGAATAGGTCAAAGATGCTCATTTTTAGGGTACTTCTAGGAATTTTCATACTTTGAAGTCTTCTGGAAAGTTTTTCCTTATATACCTTTCCAACAGTATAGAGAAGAGGTCAAACATAGTTACAAAAATCCAAATATGGATCCTCCAAGTTATGTGTTTTTTCAGTGACTTTCATGAAGTGTTGTCAAGCAACGAAATCATGGGAAAGTGGTCACAGACAGAGAGTGTGTCATTTTAGGCTATAATAGATGCCCCCTAATGTATGAGGTTAGAGGGGAATACGATAGCCAAAATACATTATAAAAGGGAAACAACTGAGTATGGAGAGAGCAAAGAATCCAAGATCAAAAGATCGAACAGAGGTACTTGAAAGAGAGATAAATGTCAGACAAAACTGATCTTTGGAACATACAGGTCCATATACAAATCATTGCCATAAATATATAGGAGGATCCAACATGTGTATAACTGATGTAACTATCGTGGTCGTACAATATGCAAAAAGGAACCATATCAAATCTAAAGGAGTCGTGGCCACAAATGAGCAAGGTGCATCCATGCTCAATCATCGATCATAGCCACAAGAATACAAGGTGGATCTATGTCTCGGAAAATGTCATATGAAGTATGACAAGGTCTTGTGCAGCTCAGGCAATAGAAAAAGATGATGATGCTACTATCGACCCAAGGTCTTCAATCCAAACCGCCCAAAGGTATGAATCATAACCATGCGAATAAAGGAGATGAAGTCCAACATGGAGGAAACCATTTGATTACCGGTCAATGATGAGGACCGTTAACAAACGCAAGGGAAATGACCATTAATGAAAATGGTCCCCACGGTACCTAGGACATTCTAACAAGTGTGAATACAAGGACTTGAAGTCAAACACCTGAACAATCCCATAGCGAGGGAAATTGCCACTAATAACTGCAATCCCCAAGGTACTATCATAAACTCTAAATCTCATTCCCAGAGCAAGAGGTGTTGACGTCGATAGGAAGAGATCCATTGGGGCATCCTCCATCATCCAACACGAGGTAAGTCAAAGACTGAGTGAATCCGACATTGGTACAAAATTTTACGGCAAGGAACGCTGAAGACATAATGTAATGAACTTATACTAGGGAATGTCCAACACCAAAGGTCAAGGCAATTGCATAATGGATGACAAAGATTTATCCTTGAATAGTGAGCACGATGCAAAAGTGACTTAGGTAGCTTTTGACACAAAAGGACCAACGATGCAACTCTGAAATGTAGGAGACATTGATAGATTCCCCATATAATTGGAAAAGAGACCAGCTAGAGGAGTAAAAACTATGAATCGGGATAAGGTCAAAAATTTAGACCCAACTGTTGATAGACTCAAAACTGGTGCTTTGTTCAAGGAAACAAGACTTGCTGCCATGATGTAAAAACATGTGAATGAACTTTGCTTCCCTCTTTCTTGTAAAGGTTTAACGAGTCCAAGAAAACAAACCCAAGACCTTCTTCATTGTTGGGAATATTGAAGAAGAAACAGAATAATGCTTGATAAAGCACTGAGTCATGGATTTTACGAGCCCAAATTAGTGGATGCTCGACGGCGTTTTCATAGTTTTGAGAGTCTAAAAACTCCAAAGAAGACTCTAGGGGGGTGTTTTTTCATAAAGTTAGTCTCCTAAGTCTGAAAAAGTGTAAAAAAATACAGAGGAGAACTCTCTTAGTCTAGTAGAACTAAGGTATGCCTTTTTGTAATTAGTCGGTAAGGTCCGAAAAAGGGGTAAACTATCACCAGATCGACGCTCCTTCATAAGTGAGCAGAGCACTGTAGTTTTAATGAGTCTGAAGGAAATCAAGATCACTCGAAAAGTTCCACTTATTTACGAGAATGGTACGGACAACAGTAAGCTTGATGCTTTTTTCTAGGGTTTCGTGAGCATGACAAAGACATAAAGACCACTTGGAATATTTTTCATGTTTAGGTCCAGAGCATGAAAAAGAGAAAACTAAGCTAAAAAAAGGGTCCTTTTCCGTAAGTTTAGTCCTCCAGGCCCGGAAAAGAGATAAACCTAAGCTTGGAAATACTCTTCTCAATTCCCAAGAAAAGAGAGTGTTCCTTTGTCGTGAATAATCCATGTGGTCCGAGAAAGAGATAACCTATCACCAATGTAGATGATCATTCAATTTACCTTAACGAGTATGAACGAACAAGTTTACTCGTCAATCTAGTCAATTTTAAAAATTCAGACCAGGGCTTAAAGATAATTCCATATATTTCCCATCAAGTTTTAACGAGTCTGGAAAAGTCAACTCACGACCTCCTTATTGTTTTTAACGAGCTCGAAGGAGAGAAAAAAGAATGCTCTAAATGTGAGGAGACGAGTGTCAAAGGCAGGTGAAACTAGTTCCAAACGTAAGGAACATACCTAAGCATAATGTAAGGAACATGAGTAGGATAAAGACACTCAGGGAACGTCTCCTCAAGGTAAAAGGTTTCAAGTTTCAAAGGCAAGATGGTACAAGGTTGAGCGATGATGACATCAAAGATGAGGGCTTATACAACGAGCTAAAAGTGTGGAAGCCGACATCAGACTCATAAGCGCGAGTAGGGTACATGCAAATGAAGTTACAGCTTTAAAAAAAAGGCGAGGCCAATAAACAGTTGTGAATCCAACTAAAATCATGTCCCCAAGAAACAACAACATCAGGATCATATTCAAAAGAACAGATCTGATGCAGGTCACTTTAGCATAAACACATGCAACTTTTCTATCTTCTACATAAGGTGTAGTCAAGGCAGAATCAACCAAAGAGGATTTTGTAGTGCTAAGACCCGAGGATTTATAATAAATAAGATTGACCTCATAATAAAAGCAAAAATCAACAGGGGGGATAGAGTCTGTAGAAACAAAATCGGTATCATATGAGTTGAAAAATTCATAAGAAAAATCAAAATCATTAGGATCACTGACTTTCCCTTCAAAGGGAAAATCAAAAGACTCAACAAGACTAACACAAGAAGATCACTCAATGGAAATATCAGACTTATAAAGCAAGTCAAGGTTAGACTTAGTCACAACTGAACCAACATCCATAAGAAGGTCAGATTGTATCAAGGACTCAAGGAAGACTTCATCAGAAGGAAGTAGATCATCCGAGATAGGACACATGTCTAGACGTTCAAATGGATTAACAGAGTGGAGAGCAGGCTCCATAGTCTGCATAGGATGGATGACCTAATCAGCTGTTGGGACCGAGCCCCGGTAAGGGAAACATGAACACATAAGCTTCTTCTCGGTAGCAATTGAACGTGAGGGATATGAGGCCACATAGCTCACCTGTGGCTGGGTAGTGTTTATCGAGACACTAGGAATCAATAAAGGAAAGACCTAGTCTCTAGTTGGGTCAGGAGAGGATCAATAAAATCCAACCAATCGATAGTGACAATTTATTCACCATGATTAAAATACATCATGCGAAAGAATGTTTCCACCACATCTTGCATGGAATAGACATAATCATGCCCAAGGAGCATATTGAAGTCCAAGGGGTCCTCAATCATCATGAAATCAACTAAGACAATCTTCGAACGCAAAGTAACAGGTGTTTGAGCAAGAATTCCCAAGGTTGTACTAGTTCTTTCTATCAAAAGCCATTAACTGACTAGCAGTCGACACATGGTTGGGAGATCCCATGCCTTTCCAAGCGCATGTAGGCAAGATACTAATTGAGGCTTCTTCATTCAAAATACAATAAGCAATCATGTATTGTCCAACTTTTACCTTTATCTGGAAAGGTGCATCAGAAGGAAGGTGGGACTCAACTAGGCTATCCTAATCAAAGGAAGCAATCTGAGAGCTTGGTGGGGGTTCATCCGAAGTGAGTTCAATGCCCCCTTATTCAGTAAGTTCTGAACTAACAGTGAAGAAAATGTGACTAGCAGACACTTCACTCTCCAAAGGAAGAGTGGGATTGATCGACGATAGAATCGATTCAACCGCTTCATGAAATTCACTCTCCAAAGGGAGAGTGGGATTAACCAAAGATGACATTGGTTCAATCACATAAGGATCACTCTCCGAAAGAATAGTGGGGTGAACCAAAGATTGAGAAATTTCGACTACTATATCAACCAAAGGTTGAGTAGATGCTTGATAAACTACAAGTTATTCGGGAGAAGGAAAATATTGAGTCTCGGACCACACTCTTCGCACCTGTGTGATAGTAGGGGATTGTGAGTAAGATGATCTCCCTCCCATAGCTTACAAGGGAACTTAATTTTTTCTTTCGAATGACCATTTTTATTAATGGTGTCATCATGGCTAGCAGTGGTTGATTGTATACCCCCAGCATGACCATCAGAGGCTGGGTGACTGTGTCCAACCTGATTAAGAGATGATGGTTGTTGAAAGACTTTAGGATGTTCAAAAATGGGATAATCTTGGAACCAAACTCTCCATACCTATACAATAGCAGGGAATTGATAAGTAAGGTGTTCTCCCTCACAAAGCTTACAAGGAAACTTGGTCTTGTGTTTTGAATGGTTAGTCTTTTCAACATAGTCAATATGACTTGCAGTGGCTTACTATTTTCCATAAACATGCCCTACAGAGGTTGAGAGTTTTCCCCCATAATGACCCGCAAAGGCTGAGAGACTGGGTCCAACATGACATGTAGAGGTTGGACGTGGTGGTTCAACTTGACCCGCAGAGGTTGAACAGGTGCCCTTAGCATGAACTACAGAGGCTAAGTGATTGGATCTAACATGACCTACATAGGTTGGAAGGGTTCCATCAGCATGATCAGCAGAGGCTGGAAGGGTTCCACGAGCATGATCAACAGAGGCTGGATGGTGAAGATCAACTTGACTTACAAAAGTTGAGTGCTTAGTCCAACATGACTTACAGAGGTTGGATGGGTTCCCCTAGCATGAACTACAGAGGCTAGGTGGTGAGGTTCAACTTGATCTGCAGAGGTTGAACGGGTGCCTCTTGCTTTCGAGTGTTCTTCATATTCTTCCTTCTTTTACTCATGTTAGACTAACGATTACTGGTATCAGAACTTTCACCACATGAGGTAGAAGGAGGAGGAGAGGCAGCTATAGGTGAAGGGGAAGCAGTGTTTTGATGCCCTTGATATAAGGAGCTTACTTGAGAAGCATCATGAGCATTCAGGATAGTTGGGGTGGAAAAAAACCACACCGGTATCCCTAGGGTGAATCCAGGTAGATTCAAGGTCACCATCAAAGGAAACTTGCATTCTCTGTGAGAGGAATAGTACAAGGAGTTCCCAGCATGGGGATCTCTTGGTTAGTGTTCATAGGGGTGTTAGCCATAGTTTCAAATGAGAAGACAAAGTTTGAGGTCGACAGGCAACCAACAGTACAAAGAACACACCACTAGCAAAAAAGACCTAAGTAACAAGCCAAGAAAACAAAGATGTCTTCCAAAGGAAAGTCAAGGATGATGAGGGTCCAAAACTAACCAGTGAAGGAAGGAGAGTAGTTACTTGGCATCTCGTGAAGAACCCTCTGGGTGTGAGTGCTGGAATCACCCAACCTCCCTCCCAAATTGTCAATTGAGGTTACCTTCCAAGTCTACCCTAGGAGCACTGGAAATAGCCTTCCAATGCCACTCGTGTAAGATCCTAGGAGATAAGATACTAAGGCTACCAAAATCGCGGAGTAAGTCTAGCGGAACAGTCGCCAGTCCAGCTGATGCACATGGGCATGGTAGGTAATCCCGAAACCTAAATAGTACTAGGAACCACACAGGGCCAGGAGAAGGTACTGAGTAAGTCCCCAAATGTGCAACAGCTCTGGTGCATGCTCTACTGAGAAGAGGAGGGGTATCTCCAACAAGTCAATATCACACGACCTCATGCTTGAGTCTTGTGTGAGAGGAACTTTCCAGTGTCTTTCCCAACGAAGTTGGATTTTCTAATAGATAGGCCACTATGTTTGAGTTTGAAGTTTTGGGCAGTCAAGATATCCCTAACCCAAAACACTAGCTTAGACTAGTGTGTGTCATCCCTAGAAACAAACAGTTACTAATATATTTTAAATATTAAGCGTTTATTTTAAAGGGTTGTTGATTACTCAAAGGGGGTGGCGAAGGTGAAACCAATGGTGTTTTGACTCAAATTTGAAACAAGATGACTAAGCAAATAGAAATCAAATGCAAAAATAAAAAACTTTTCTCTTTCTTTTTCAAATAGAAACTTGAAAGCCACAAAAGAAAAACTTCTTTTTATTTTTTCTACAATAATGATATGTAGTGCATGAAATACAAAACCCTAATCTACATGCATATTAAAACAAATGTATGTTATTTTTCTTTTTCTTTTATAAATTCAAACGAAAAATTACCTACAAACTAAAGTATGCAGATAGCAAGAACAAAGGAAAAGGACTCCCGCTATACAACCACCAAACAGACTCTAGACTGCCCGAAAGTGAGTATAAACCCTACTTGGAAGGGAGGCTTGCATAAGAGACAAGTCAACTACTTAGGCATGGTAAATTTAACCAACAAGGAAAGAAGGAAACAAATACCAACAAGCTTCTGAAATCAGACAAAGATCACTAATAGAGGCTGACTAGAAAGACGAGCCAAAAGTAAAACCAAGAAAAGGGGGTGGGGGGGATGAGCAAAAAGAAAACCCTAATGCTACAAAATGACTTACCACATAGATAAATAGCACCCTAAAGGTATGACACTAACTCCTTGGAGTGATGCACCTACAAAGGACCCCAAAAAACCTACCAAACAACCCTTAAACAACATAACAAACCACAAAAAAATGAGGAAAAACATTGTTTTGAGGCATTCGTGAGTTGTAGTATTGCCAGGTCATGAGTCACTCGCAATGTGGCAGTAAGGAAGGGCATGTGTACATTCTATAAATGCTACTGTTGAGTCTGTATCTCGCAAATGAGTGGAAAAAACCCTAAAAAGGTCAAAAAATGGCCCAAAAAGGCAAAGGAGGTGTCATATCAGGCTGATAAGGTGTTCCTTGTTAGATTTTTATCATTTAATCATTATGATCTAGGATCTTATCTGAAAGAATAACATGCACAACAATAATCACAAGAGACAAGAGACACAAATAATTTTCCTCAGGGAAACCATAAAGGAGAAAACCCCGCAACTTCCTCAGAGATAGAATGAGAATCAATAGAAAAAGTAAAACCCAAAGACATAAAGATGATATCTGCCAGTTGTTCTCTCTCTCACTTATGCGAGCTACTTGTCTCTCACTCATGTGCTACTGTTGAGTGAGTGTGTGTTTCAAATAGAGAGTCTCACTCTCTATTTATACTAGTTTTCCACTTAACAATTACTCTACAGGGCCGACCTCACTAGGAGAGTCTAATAACCCTAATACCCCTCAATTGTGGGGACTATTTCCCCGAATTACAACGAAGGGTTAACCTCAATGAATTTACATGACTTATTATATTAATGACTCTCCCAATCGGAGGAATAAACATCTCCATCGGGGTACAATGAAATACAATATAAAATATATAAGTGAATACATTCCAAAGTTACAAATACATCAACACTCCCTCTTAACTAGGAAGGTATTCTCTTGACACAATTCATTAGTGCAAGTCTTCATGACTGGATCAACATCAAAGTTGGATCATCGTCAAAGATGGATCATTATCAAACTGGATCATCATCAAAGCTGGATCATCATCAAACTGGATCATCATCATCACTGGATCGTCATCGAAGCTAGATCATCATTGAACTGGATCATCATCATCACTACTCCTACTATCTCAAGCAAATGGTGCTATCTCTCAATTCTACTCATCATAGGAAGTTCTACAGAGCCATCCCTTTTTCATGCTGGTTGTAGGCCTAGCCTCCATGCAGGTCTTCATCTTCTTCAGCACTTATATCCGACTATGGGAGGCCCAGCCTGCCACCATGTCAAAAAAGGCTTGGCACTTATATCCACTGGAATGGTTGGACACACCTACTACCATCTGATAAAGGCTCTAGCACTTATCTCCACCAACATGGTAGGACACACCTACTACCATCCGAGGAAAGGCTCTGCACTTACATCCACTGGCATGGTAGGACACACCTACTACCATTCGGGGAAATGCTCTACACTTACATCCACCATCAAGGTAGGACACACCTACTACCATCCGAGGAAAGGCTCTACACTTAAATCATCAGCATGGTAGGACACACCTACTACCATCTAGGGAAAGGCTCTGCACTTACATCCATCAGCATGGTAGAACACACCTACTACCATCCGGGGAAAGGCTTTGCACTTACATCCACCGGCATGGTAGGACACACATACTACCATCCAAGGACAGGCTCTGCACTTACATCCACTAGCATGGTAGGACACACCTACTACCATCCAAGGAAAGGATCTGCACTTACATCCACCGGCATGGTAGGACACACCTACCACCTTCCGGGGAAAGGCTCTGCACTTACATCCACTGGCATGGTAGGACACACCTATTACCATCTGGGGAAAGGCTCTACACTTACATCCACTGGCATGGTAGGGCACACCTACTACCATCCGGGGAAAGGCTCTGCACTTACATCTGACCATGGGAGGCCCCACTTACCACCATGTCAGAAAGGCTCACAGACTCATCACTTCCCCTTGGAAGGAACCTCGATTTGGAGAACACCAAGCTTCTCTCTGAAGTACTCAAACTTCACTCTGGCCATTTCTAGCATAGAATCACATTAGGGCTGATTACGTCCAAGGATAACATGTGAGCTTCACCGGGACTGATTACATCCGAGGACAACCTACAAGACTGATTACATTTGAGCAACCTACAAGATTCACCAGGATTTTATGCTCAGACAACCTATCTCATCGACTATGCTAGAACTCATCACTCTCTCTTTCGAGATATCTCGATCTGGATCACATACTGGAGCTTCTACTCCTCTCTCACAAGTAGTCGAGGAAGTGGAAACATAATTTTCCTTGACTGTACTCAGCGCCATGCAGGACTCCATCCTGCCAAACCAGTAGCCCATATTGGATCTCAAACTGAAGAAGCAACCTAGGGCTCTCTTCTTCTCAATGTCTCTACCAATCCAAATCAACATAACCATGCAGTTTAGTCTTCTGATTCGTATCTACTTAAGCCCATACTCAACTATACCCTTCAGGTACCTCACTGCATGCTTTGCAACCAGGTGAGCATGTTTTGGATCCATCAGGAACATCAAAACATCTGACGATGCATCATGGCATCAACCGTCTCTGATGAAGCATCACTCAATAGCTTCAGGTCCGATGCCATAGGTGTGGCCATGGCCTTGCAGTCCATCATCCTGAACCTATTCAGGATCTCCACTGCATATTTCGCTTGTCCAAGGGAGATTCCATCCGCACTCTGCCACACCTCCATGCCTAGAAAGTAGTGCATCATACACAAGTCCTTCGTCTCAAACTCGGCAATAAGTCTCCTTCTTGCATCTCTAATGAGTTCCTTTTTTGTAAAGAATAGGTCATCGACATATAACAGGAGCATCACTAGTCTTTCGCCTTCAACCTTGAAGCAAGGGTTGGAATCTTCTTCTACTCTTAGTAAATCCTAGAGCCATCAGTAATCTGTCCATCCTGTCGTACCATGTCAAACCTCTAGATATTCTGCAATCACTCCCTCTGAAGTGGAGCATTATTCTCCCTCTACCTTTCGTACTCTATGTATTGAAACATTCTGTACTAGAGTGAAAAGTATCTTCCTCTACCACTAATATTCTATGTATCCATCTAGGGTCACTGGATACCAATATCCTCTATCTTGAAAAAGTTCTTCTCACACCCATCTGTGAGCTTGCCATCCTATATAAACTTTCATCTTCAACCTTGTAGCAAAGGTTAAGGTCTTCATCCCTCTAGGTGATCTTAAAGCTCCTCATGTAGGTGTTATCCCATGGGTTCTTTCTGAGCTCGTACAAGGCCTTGTTTAATTTGCACACATGATTTTGTCTGTCATGTGTCTCAACTCCCAATGGCTGCAAATGTCTCTTCGTAGTTTATGCCTTCTTTTGTGAGAAGCCTCGTGCTACGAATCTTGACTTGTATCCCACGATTTTGCCATCTACTGCATGCTGGAATTTGCAGATCCATATCGAAGACACTATGAACTTCCCTTCAGGTCTTGATACCGCATCTTAAACATAATTCTTCTTAAACTGGTACTCTCCTTCCCTTTCTTCTTGGCTACTTCTTCATAACTCGAAGGTTCTGCATCAATGATGTCGCTCAACAGTGTCACATAACTAGAGTGTGTCTAAGGCCTCTTGAAGTCTTGTCATAAAATTCTTTATTTTGGATTATTTCTTGAACAGTCGTCACTTGTTCTTCAGAACAAGTCTCATCCTTCTTTTCTTGTAGGTGATTGTACGCGATCTTTCCTACAAGTCAAATGTATTAGTTGTATGGTTGGAAACATTTCATAAGGCATATTCATAATGGCAAATTCTTATGCATAAAGATATATTCATGCAACTATTTTAGCCAATACAACATTCATCCATATCTCACAGAAGCTTTCTAGATTCCTTCCATCTCTACCATGACATCATTAAAATTGTGCACTAATCCAATATGTTAGCAAAGAGGTTTCATTCTAGATAAGTAGCAATGGAGAGTTGTATAGAACCATGGGCTACTTACCCATCACATGCATATTAGTAGTATACTATCATTAATGCAAACATTCTATCATGCATAACACATCAACTGAATATACAAATGCATAACCAAATAATATCATGAAATGACAATTGAATACTTATCTTTATTCATTTCGTGGGTGGACTCCTTCTTGAGCCTTTAGCTTCATCATCTTCTTCATTCATAACAACATCATTTCTTATCCAAATGCTAAGATGGATAAGAGGTTCTTCAAGAGTTGAGTCCTTCATATTCCTCATTGCTTGAGGGATCTTTGTGAGAGATTGATCCTTAGTTCCTCCCATCTTCTCTTCTCTTATTATGAGTCAAGCTTCTATGTGTGTGAATTCTTCCCAGAGTATACTGAAGGTAATCACTTCCTTCTTACACACATTCCTCAAATGAATGAGTCCCATGATCCTGGGAGGCCATTCAAGGTGGTTATAACAATATCTTATTCTTCTTCGATTGCTTCATCATAGAATCAAACACTTCCTTTTGGTGTCTTCAAGGATGACACATGAGGGATGATATTATCTTTAATAGAATCTGCAATGATTCTCTTGGCTCTAGCCTTAGCCTCATCTCCCTCTAGCTCCTATACCTTTCTTACTAAAATACTGATCCAAGTCAATTTCTTCAAGGATCATAGAGGTCTGATACTGCCATACTCGAAAGTTCTCAGCTTCACCAAGCTTGTCATCAAGCTGGTGTTATTAGTCATTCTGAAATGAGAACCTCAAATGTAAATAGCAAAAGATTAGATATTACCGATTTGAGGTGTCAGTCACGATTCCGGATCTGGCTTATCTAGGGTTTGTTAGAGAAACCCTAATTTTCAAAACTTGAAATCTTTCATATATTATTGGATAGAAATATGCGCCTCCTCAAGGAAAGATGAGCAACATACTCATTTTCCTAAAACTATGATCAAAACTACAAAATATTTGATGCCCTAGTTTTCTTCAATTTCTTCTACATAATTGTAGGATATTGTTTCTGCGATATCTCTAAAATTACTACTCCTCTATGTCCAAAAATTTGTACTGAGGTATCCTCATCTATCCTCTTTCCAAAACCATAGGTTTGAGCAGAATTGGTTTTACCAATTGGGACTTATGAGTTTTCCCAAGGTGACTTATTTAAGGATTGTTCAGCATAGCGAACTTGTACAAACTGCCACGTGTCACTATTTCACCTTCGGGGTCTTAAACTTTTATCACATAAATAAAATTCTATGCCCTATCTAGAATAGCTTACAAAATTTCATTTGGACCTTCATAGCCCGAGATATATAAATTCTCCCTAGGTGTCATGTTTAAGGATTAATCCTGGGAGAGGTTGGAACCCTGACTTGGAGGAATCATATCTCCTATAATATAATGAATATGAGGATAAAACTTTTACACATGGTTCATTGGGAATTTATCTTTGGCCTGTAAAAATTTCGGCTTCTGAGCCTTCTCCAATCTCAAGATATAGAAAATATACCAAAACTACTAGTTTAAGTATTTTAGAGTTTTGAAACATGAAACCCTAATTTTCATTTGTTTCCATTGTAGTTGTATTTAAGCTGTACAGTGAAACTTCTCTGATTCATATTTAATGAGAACCTCAAATATAAATACAAAAAATTTAGATCTTACCAATTTGAGATTCTCGAACAGGATATGGAGCTGGTCTTTTACAGTGTTGATTTTCTGGTCCGGGGTCAAATTAGGGTTTGACTTTCCCATAGTTTTACCCAACCAAAAACATTGATATTGGTCTCTAAATTTTGACTTTGAGGAGGAGAACAATCATATGTTGGGCTCACTTAAAAAAATTGCTTCTGTGAAAATCCCTAATTTCCCGCAGTAGTGATAGCTCAAAAACTGAAAATGCTCTGAATCATATTCTGCTTCGATAGAAAGAAGTGCCCTTCAATGGAGAGTTAGGCTAGCCTCATTTTTTTTATGTTCTATGGAGAGAGACCCAAAAAGTAAGAATCCCTAGCTTGTGCAGATGCACAGTGTCTTCTTCTTAGGTTAGCTCTAATACCATGTTATATTTTTAACATTTAATCAATATGATATAGGATCTTATCTGAAAGAATAACATGCACGACAATAATCACAAGAGACAAGAGACACAAAGAATTGTCCTCGGGGAAACCATAAGGGAGAAAACCCCGCAACTTCCTTAGATATAGAATGATCACCAATAGAAAAAGTAAAACCCAATAACAAAAATATGATCTTTGCCGATTGTTCTCTTTCTCACTCATGCGCTACTGTTGAGTGAGTGTGTGTTTCAAATAGAGAGTCTCACTCTCTATTTACACTAGTTTTCTACTTGACAATTACTCTATAGGACTGACCTCACTAGGAGAGTCTAATAACCCTAATACCCCTCAACTGTGGGGACTATTTCCCCGACTTACAACGGAGGGTTAACCTCAATGACTTTACATGACTTTATTATATTATTGACTCTCTTGATTGGAGGAACAAACATCTCCATCGAGGTACAATGAAATACAATATAAAATATATAAATGAATACATTCTAAAGTTACAAATACATCAACATTCCTAAGTGGAAAGAAGGACCCAAAACGTTACAAAAGAGTGGAAGCAAGAAAGATAAACCTCAAACAGATAAGGCTCTCCCCAGCGGAGTCGCCAGTTCTGTTGTAGAGGAAAGTTTCCTACGGCTATAGTTTAAGAGGCCATCAACGTACTAGGGTTGAAAGAGAAATGCATATAGTTATGCAATTATACATAAACAAGATTCAGAGATTAGAATGGTCTGTACCTTAGCCAAATGAAGGTTGATACAAGCAGCCCTACAATCTTCCTCTTGCTCCTCTTGCTCCAAGAGACCTGCAAAACGAATTATATCTTCCTCAAACCAATATGACTAAATGTAAATCAATGATAATCAAAGCAATGTGAAAACCTAATTTGATTACCATAAACATCTTATCACAAACAGAAGTATAACATACATTAGACAGTGATTTGGGAAGAAGAAGGACATCACATTTTTATTAAACATGGAAGAAGTACAAGTATACCTTCTCCAAGTGAGGCACCTCATGAAACCTTGATTTGGTTCTGTTGCTTCTATTCTCCAAGGAACTTAGCCTCCAAGATCTACAACACAAGGAGATAGCTTTTAGGGCAAAGGTGGAAGGAATGAGACTCCCAATTCCTCCAGCATAACAATGCAATGATTCAAGTCCCTTCTCATGGACCTCTCTACCTCTATTTATACATTTCTGAAGAGATAGGTTCGAAGACAAAGAAGTTACAACCAAAGGAGTTAATTGTATAACCACCCAAACTACCCAAAATTCGAGAAACATCCATTTTTCACATGTACAGGACGTATTCGCGGGTTGCAGTGACAACAGTTGTTAATGCAAAGCGATAATCGTGGGTTGTTGTGACAACAATCACAAATACAAAGGGATTCATGGGTTGACTTGCATAAAAGGTCATGAATACAATAGTAATTTGGGGTATTCGCGGGTAACCTGAAGGGAAAGTCGTGAGTACATAGGTGAAACACGCGGGTACCATGTAGGCCAAGTCGCGAATAGGTCAAGGATGCTCATTTTTAGGGTAATTTTGGGAATTTGCATACTTTGGAGTCTTCTAAAAAGTTTTTCCATACTTAAATACCTTTCTAATGGTATAGAGAAGAGGTCAAACTAAGTTTTAGAACTCTAGATATGGATCCTCCAATTTAGGTGTTTTTCCAGTGACTTTCATTGAAGTGTCGTCATGGAAGTGTCGAAATGCGACGAAATCATGGGAAAGTGGTCACAGACATAGAGTGTGTCATTTTAGGCTATAACACTCCTAGATGACAGTAAGTTTTTTAAGCATCTTGGCAAGCTTAGAACACATTGGTTGGGACCATATATTGTCATATAGATCACTGAAGGAGGACGGTACAATTGCAGAAATTAGATGGAACACCTTTTAAGGAATTGGTGAATGGAAGTCGGTTAAAACCTTACAAGGATAGTCGCAGTTTAGTTTACTAAGAATTCAAAAAAAAAGAGAAAAAATAAAAATAAAAAGACAAGAAGTCGCAAATTTATGAGTGTTATTTCAGCAAGAATTATGAGTGTTTAGTCGTACACTTTCTGTATGTCGCAAAAGACGAAAAAGTGTCACAGACTTTCTGTCTATTGCAGAAAATGAAAAAGTGTCACGGCATTTTTGTCTATCACAGAAGACGAAAAATTGTCGCAGACTTTCTGTTTGTCGAAGAAAAAGAAAAGTGTCATAGGATCTATGTTTGTCGCAGAAAAAGAATTGTGTTGCAAGCTCTAGGCCTGTCACAAGAAAAGCATTTATGTCACGCAATGAGTTGTAGTCACAACAATTGGCTAGCAGTTAATGCGATGACGCGGGAGATTTTTGCAGCGTACCTTTTTGTCACTTCCGTCATTAATGTAGAATAACTGTCGTTGAACTAACAAGCAAAGTGATGGTTTCATTGGAGGTTTCCTTGTAATTATTAGAAATATTACTCCATGTGACCAGATTATGCCATGCTAAGGCCAACAGATGCACCTAAGGTCAGAATTAGAAAAAATGCAATATATCTGTTGGTCACACTAGTAGTAAATAAAGGAGTGTGGGTAATGACAAACATTATTCCAAATCTGCAGAAGTGGGATTTGTTTACCACGACCTGCGCAAATTCCTAGAACTGTTAATGGAAAGATACCTAACTACTGTCCATGAAACAGAGGATGGACCTATCCACATAGTTCCAATGGAATGGGCAAGAGGATTAGATAAATCTGGACTATTATCGCTGATGCACATGCCGCATTTTGGCGCATGGCAAAAGTGAATGCCTGAGTTAAGCAGTTTCCTGAATGTTTCCATGGTGGTTGTCTATGGCTCGACATAAATATTTAATTTGACGTCGAGCTAATAGCGTTGATCACAGGTCTTCCCCTTGCAGGAGTCAACCTAGCACCATTTTTTGCATGGAAATACAAAGATGCGCCCTTAATAAATAGAATGAAGGATAAGTATGAGTTGACAAGGTATAAATGATGATTTGTTATTGCCTCCATCAATGACACAACTGTTCGGTTCAAAGCTAAGGTTCTATCTAGCAAACTGCTCATAAAAAAATGCGACTGAACCAATGTACCACTAGAACAATTGCTACGGCAAAGCAGTGTGCAGCAAGTGTTCATCTCAACTGGTCAACCTATCTGCTAAATGAGTTGTTAACATATGCTGAAGAAGTTTAGGAAAAGGGTAATCCTTTTCATTATTCTTGGTTATTACTTTTAATTTATTTTGTCGCATTGTTGGAACCACCAAACTACCAAGGGGTAGATGTTTCAGTCCAATACAGAGGTGTTCGATACCAAAATCTCTAGTTCAACAAAGAAAAACGTGAGTGACAATGAGATAATAATATGGAATTCTATCTACAAGTCGAGGCAGTCTAACATTTTGTTAGAAAATAGTCATGAATAATTGTGGAATATGTCAAATGGTTTTGAAATGTTATAAGATTTTCGGTTGGGTCCCATCACATATTTTTGCAGCCTCGACAAGACCCACAACACCAATGGTTGGCGATGAAGTTTCAACTATCTGTTGTTGAAATTGAGTCAATTATTTAGGACTAACCTGCAGAGTGGAAGGTCCCTGTCGTAGATGATTAACTATCTGTAGAAGAAGAGTTGCGACATGATGACCCCTTGACAAAGAATAATGGAGACCAAAGAGGATATCCACTAGCGGAAGAGAATACACAAATTTCTCCCCCTCACAGTGATGATGAATCTAGCATGACCCCAACAAATCCAGTGTTAGGAGATAACAAAAAGCACTTAGATAAGTATAAGAAGAGCTGAAAGAAGAGGAAAGTCGATCGATCATCTCGATTCATCGGCCTTACCAATGATGATTACAACCTCCTGGCATAAACAATCGAAGAAGTCGCTAAGGAAATCCATCGAAAAATGGATGAGCGACATATAGAATTAACAAGCAACATAACTGATTTTCTGCAGACACTTTGTAAATCAGTAAAAGAAGTATGAGTGGCAGTTGACCAAATGCCATACTCAACTGTGTCACTAGATCAAGTTGGTCCATATGAAAAGCGACTTGTCGAGGCATCATCAATGCCAACTCCACCCTTAAGGATTCTGATACTGGGTTAAGCAATTGACCTAGGCACACCAAATTTGAACACCATGGTCAGGGACCTTTATCATGTCACTATGGATTTTTCTACACTGTCAATGTATGAAGTGCATGATATTCATAATTTTGTATAGCATAAATAAAGACCAGAGAGTGTGCATTGGTAAATCAAGTCAAGTCATCCTACAAAACTATCAATAAACTAAAGAATACAGTCCATACCACAGAACAACAAGCAAAAATGTTGCAGGAGGATAGGCATCGACTGGAGGCGGCTGTCACATTAGCTTGTAGCAGTTTTGTAAATGAAGCCATTACAGATGAAATGTTTTCAAAATCCAAAGTCTTTCGACTTGGAAAAGTAGCTAAGAACCTCTGTAAGTGGGTTGACAATACCCCATATTTTGACTACTTTGTTCAAGAGGGTTATCTATTTAAAGGGCATCACTTACGTATTCCCTATGGATCTATGAGATAAAATTTGATCAAAGAATTACACCGTGGAGGACTAGCAGGACATTTTGGCGTCGACAAGACCAGAGCATTGGTCGAAGAAAGATATTATTGGTCAAGATTGCCGACGAATGTACAGAAGTGGGTTTGACAATGTAGAATCTGTCAGCATGCACTAGTACAAAATGAGAGATAAGTGACAAAAAAATGAACAAAATATGCATATAAATGATCACTTTTGATTTGGAGATCACTAGTGGCTAATTTTTGGTCTCTTATCACGCGACTAAAAATGTGGTCATATTTAGTTGGTCATTTATACCTTGTCTTGTGGTCATCAATTTGGTCATATATTTGGTCATTAATTTGGTCATATATTTAATAATTAATGACCAAATATACAACCAAATTAATGACCACAAGACAAGCTATAAATGACCAAACTAAATATGACCGCATTTTTTGTCGCGTGATAAGAGACCGAAAATTAGCCACCAAAAAACTACCATTTGGTCGTTTATATGCAAATTTTGGTCATTTTTTTGTCACTTATCTCTAATTTTTTAGTCACTTATCTCTCATTTTTTTGTCACGAATTTAGTCATTTTTAGTCATTTTATATGCAAATTTTGGTCATTTTGTTTGGTCACTTATCTCTTGTTCTTTTATCACTAATTTAGTTGTTTTTAACCGGTATTGCAATATTATTAGGGCACGGAGGAATCAAACCACCAACCTCCTGCTTGTAAGGCATGTGCTCTTCCATTGAGCTAGCACCCTTTAATAATTTGGGAACCTAAGTAATAGAGTCCTCTATAATGTTAAAAAAGATCAATACATGCCTTTGAGTATCTAATGGCTAGAAAAAGATGATAGACTGTATAAGTTAATAAGATATGATCAAGCAAGCTATGAAAACCATGCACATAGATGTGGAAATGCTATAAGTATTTGAAATTCAATAGGACAAAACAAAACCTAGAGATGAACCCATTCTAAAAACTTGTTTGAACCCTTGTAAAATTACGTAAATATTATAACTCAGATGAACTCAAATTGAAAATGGAGTGGGTTATTCTCTTGACAATTTTCACCTGGGGTCCACTGGGTGTCATCAAGAGATCCCTCACGATGTTTCCTTCCTCTATTAGGACGAGACCAATCTATAGTCAGTTGGTTGACTGACTAGAAAATATTAGCATTGGGTAGTGGGTCCCCCATGTCATCTCTATCAACGACCCAACCACATGTTATCCATGTAGTTAATGCATGGCGAACTTTCCAATTTTTTTAACATAGTACCTTTCCTCCCCTGCATCCTGTGAAATCTCATCAACCCTACATCCTGTGAACTCCCATCCAACTCCAACTTGTTCAAGCTCAAACATAAGTCATCCAGTTTGCAATAGTTCGTGAAAGTAGCAAGAGTGTGCAATATCAATGTTACTCGCCCTTGCTTCTTAGTGAGCACACACAACACCCAGTGAGCTCTTCTGCAAGATCACATATAGCCAGCAATTTGACCACGTCTAGGTAACATCGTCCTCGGAACACTGACCAGTTTCTCTTTATTTTTCAAATGATGCTTCATTGTATTTGTTCCCTGAAGGTTGATGCCCTCTTCAACAATCTCTTGCAAGGTGCAAATGATGAACATATGAAAATTACGCCTGTAAGAGAATCAAACCGACTTCATAACCAGATTAAATCTCTAGTATCAATTCTACACACAATCTCTACATTAATTTCATGCATCATGTTCTTCCTCAAACCTACCAGATCTAAGCACACAACAAAGCATCAATGAGAACGAGAATTTGTTCTTCAAAATTTGTGGTTGTCAATCACCAACCTCCAACAAGATATTTTGTTGTGGATTATCCTAAATTTTTTGATAGATAGAGCATATTTTAAGGATAGGATTTTGCATTTCTTGATGGTGAGGCTAACACATTAGCACACATGGATGCCTTTTGTTCTGATGTTGAAATTTGGTATATGCTTTTAATTGTCACCTCTTTTAAACACAAACAATCTTTGTTTCATATTTTAATCAAATGTACATAAATACTTGTATTTATTAATCAAATCCTCAAGTCGTAAATATAACTGTGAATATAATATGTAACAGTCACTTTGACTGAGCAACAGAGCATCAACTCTTAATATAATTTATTATGTAAATTCCATTTTGAGGTTAATAAAAGTCATAATAATTGTCATTTATCTGTGTCATTCTGTGTGTGGGTGTCCACTTTTGTTTTTGTTGTGTACTTTGATCCGCAAATCAACCACCCAGGTCGACCCTATTTGCATCAAAAACCTTAGACGATATGCTTTCAAATAACCTTGGAGGTTAATTGCCATGCAAGGGTAAGAAAGTACATAACCATGATTATGAGACACACCGTCACAATATATCACTTCCAACAAACAACCATCACATAAAAGAAAAAAGCCTTACCTCATTAACTGAAAACCATATGCATTTGAAGATTCCATCCATGAGTGAAGAATGAGAAACACGAAACCATTCAAGAGAGAGTTCTTTTGATTCACCATCCAAAAGAGACCAATAGATATTCAACTAAGCTCAATGGGATTTCTTCCCAAACCCAACCATGAAAAATGAAGGAGAGAGATAAGCCTTATATAGATTTTAGCTCATCTTCTTCCTACAAACAAATAATAAAATCCTAGATCTAGTCTAGTGAGGAGTAAAAAAGCCAAAATACTCCAACTACAACAACCAAAAGCATAAAATAAGGTGGTCAAAGCTGCATGTAAAACCCTTTGAATTAAGAGAGAGAGAGAGAGAGAGAGAGAGAGAGAGAGAGAGAGAGAGAGAGGTGCCTCTAATGAACGAGGGAATATTCTAAGTGAAACCTAATAACTAGCCTCCAAAGGCTCACCAAGTCAAGTTCTCCAATGGAATAGGTCTCCAAAGCAATGAATGGATCTTGGATATACGGTTTGACCCCTTAGATATCCTCCAATACTAAACGACCTCCTCAAAACATGGACACCTTTACACAATAAGATATAGAATCCCATATAGAGTGCCTCCAAGGCTAATTATAAGGAATAAGATCCCAAAATACGGAGGACTTGTTCGAAAGGCATGCAAATGAAGTGAGTGGAGGATCTCCAAGTTAAACATCCCATCAAAATGGCATAGAGATGTGTGTAAACCATCCTCCAAGAGAAAAACATCCCCTCAATCAAGTCTAGGACTAAGTCCAATGATACCCAAAGCCATTGATGTGGCTCTCTAAGAGAATACTTCATCAATATAACATAGATAATTATGTAAGCAACCTCCAAAGTGGATGCCCTCCATGATCTAACGCACAAAAGAGTCTCCATAGTGAATGCTCCATCAAATAAAGCATAAATGAGTGAGTAGTGAGGCTCAAAAGGTGGTCACTTTCCTTACGTTGACTTCATTAACGTGTAATGAATCTTGTCCAATAAATGATGTCTACATGTCAACCAACTCATCAATATATCCACAAAAGATAGATCCATGAACCAAGGGGACCACCAATCAATGATAGAAGCTCGCCTCCACACATGCCAAGAAAGAGAAACAAGAGGAGCGTTCAACACAAATAATGATAGATAACCATGTTAAGATGCTCACTAAGTGCTAAAAAGCAAGGGTATAAGAGATATATGTATGCTTGATACATGTGTTAGGAGGAGGGCGCTCTATGGAAATATGACCACAAAACATCCTCAAGTGTGAAGTATATCATATGAAAACATCAAGAGATATCACAACCCATAGCTACTAGCACAAATATATTGTGAAGATCCATCAAGCAACCATTAACTAGGGCATCATCGCACCATGAAGCATAAATCTAACATTAATAACCCAAGTCATTGAACAACTACTTCAACTTGTCAATCCAAGCCTTATGATGAAAAACCACAAGTGTATGGCTACATACAACATATGGGGTAATAATGCACATTAATCGTTATGATAATATGAGGGCTACTATGTTATAAACATACTATTACAAATTATATATATATATATTCCTTAAGAAAAAAAGTTGATTCTCTCTCTCTCTCTCTCTCTCTCTCTCTCTCTCTCTCTCTCTCTCTCTCTCTCTATATATATATATATATATATATATAACCATAGTTAAATTAAACACACGTCTTTTCCGAAATTGATGCCCTAAAGCTGTATATAAGCGGGCAAACCTTTGTAATGTAAAATCATCTTCAATATATATCATTTGCTTATCAATTTGTGGGTTTCTGAATTATTTGTTGTTTCTGAATTCATGTATGCTTTTCATGGTATCAAAGCCAGGTTCGACTCCTCATCTCCGGGACTCATTCATTCCATCCCTCCTCCGCACACATCGTCCACCCTCATCCCTGCTCATCCTCCCTCCTCCCTGCCTTGTCCTCGCCTAGATCAGACCATTCCCCTCCTCACCCCTCTTGCGCCATATTCGCCCCTATGCCACTCCTCCTCTGTCGAGCTCCTCCTTCATGCACGGTGTATCCCACCTTCACCTGCTCACCACCCTCCATCACCCACACCTCCATCCATGACCCTGTCACGTTCCCCCCTTCCTCACTTTGCTTGCACCATACCCCACTCCTCCATCGAGCCCCTCCTTCACGAACATCACAACCCACCTCCTCCTGCTCGTCACTTCACTGCATCTCCATCCACCATCTATGTCATGTTCCGCCCCTTCCTCTCCTGCACGCTGCCCACGACATCCATCTGCACCCATCCACGCGTCGTGCACACATTTACAACATTCAAATTAATAAATAAATATTTTATAATAATATTAAATACTAATAATTTATTTTTTTAAGTTTTTCCAAGTTAATATCTATATATATATATATATATATATATATATATATATATATATATAATGAATTTTAGCTTTATACCTAAAAATTCCTCCATGCACAAGAAATATGTCAAAGATGAAGGAAATTAAGGAACAAATGGATATTTTGGAGAAAAACCAAGTCCAAGATTCTAAAAATCTCAAAGGTTTACACTCAAGGCTCAACCAAATCGAAGCAGAGCTACACAAAGGCAAACAATAATTATCAAACACCGCCAAACAGGAAGTAAACGAAGTTGTATCATGCGAGATGGAGGGAGTCAGAAGAGAGATAACATTAGGTTTTGAAACCAGATTAAGCAAAATCATGCGGTATTTAGATGAAAAAGACATCACAAAAACTGGCAATGTGTCAGGGAAAGAGAAACCATCCTCAAGTTCAACAAATACAAAACATCACGAGACAATTCCGCCTAAAAGGGGAAATCCTACAAGAAGAGACCGACCACAATCATTCCCCAAATCCTGAACAACTGTTCTTTCCTTGAAGGCCACTAATAGGTGTGGATACCAAATGAAGCCCAAGTAATAATTGCCAAAATTTGATGGCAAAACAAAATAGAGCGTGGCGTGGATCAACAAGGCAGAAGAATTTTTCTCCATACACAATAACATATTCGACGAAGAAATGCTAAAGTATGCCTCGATGCAACTAGAAGGTCGGGCATACAACTAGTATATGTGGCAGAATGTGACAAATGCCATAGGAACAAAAGCGAAAATATTTTAACCCTAGGGTTACTTCACCCCCTACACATTCCAAACCAGAAATGCGAAGAGATATCAATGGACTTCATCGATGGGTTACCTCCGTCTGAAGGAAAGGACAAAATATTTGTAGTGGTTGATCGATTAACCAAATTTGAACTCTTCACGGCAATGAAAAAGACAGACACGATGAAACAAATTATAGATATATTTTGGAAGAATATCTACAAATTACATGGCTTCCCAAAGGTCATTGTCAGCGACAGAGATGAGAAATTTAATGGGAAATTTTGGAGGGATTTTTTCAAACAAATGGGCACATCACTCAATATGAGCTCAACTTACCACCCCAAACCGATGGTTAGACTGAAGCCATAAATAAATGCTTAGAATCCTATCTACGTTGTTTTGTAACAGATAAGCAAACCACTAGTCTCAATGGTTACACCTAGCATAATGGTGGTACAATTCAACATACCACACCTCCGCAAAAATGACCCCTTTCCAAGCATTATATGGATATGAGCCTCCCAATTGGAAGAATTTTGTTCTTAATAACAATAATGTTCTAAAAGTGAGGAACCAACTAGAGATAACTAAGTAAACAATTAAAACAGTCAAGGATAACTTAAATATGGCTCAAAACCATATGATGCAACAAGCAGATCAACATAGAACATAAAGGGAATTTGAAGAAGGGGACTAGGTGTTTGTAAGACTTCAACCTTATAAACAATTGTCTCTTAAACAAGGAGGAAAAAACAAGTTAGCACCAAAATTTTATGGACCGTATTGGATTACTACAAATATTAGTCAAGTGATGTATGAATTAGACTTACCTCATAAAATTCGTATCCACAATGTATTCCATGTGTCTTGCCTCAAAAAAAATTTAGGACAACATCAATCAGTGCAAACAATGCTTCTTATGTTAGACGACAAAGGAAATATCATTTTTGAACCTAAGGCAATCATTGCTACCAAGTAAAAGAAGCTTCGCTCTCGAATAATCAAAGAATATCTCATTAAATGGAAAAAAAAATCCGACTAAGATGCTTCATGGGAGACAGAACAATTTCGTCAGCAACATCCGTCCCGACCCTTGCTTTGAGGACAAAGCTTCCTTTAAGGGAAGAGCAATGTTACAAACATACTATTAAAGCTAATATATATACATTTAAATTAATAATAGTAGTTATCAATAGGTTAAAGACACGTCTTTTCAGAAATTGATGCCCTAAAGCTGTATATAAGTGGGAAACCTTTGTAATGTAAAATCATCTTCAATATATATCATTCATTTATCAATTTGTGGGTTTCCAAGTTATTTTTTTATTTTCGAATTTGTGTCTTCTCCATACTACCTTTATGCATACCCTCATTTGCATAAGAATGCCAATCAACCATTATGTTAATTGGAGGATTGCTACCTTTCTGCACACCCTTAGTTGCACAAGGATGATGGAATGTTGATGCTGCACAAGTGGGTCGTTTGGTAGTTTCCACTATTCTATCATAGGGACACCCACATAACATCCCATAGATGAGGTTTTTATAATTGTAGAAACAATTCCAAGATGCCAGAATATAGGTATATTCAATTAATTTTCACACATGCAACCAGAAAACAATATCATAGAGAGGAACACGTATTATAGAGGAAGAGAAGATCAAACAAATAAACATACTCACCTTTAAACCAATCAACTATTATGTTGTAAAATATACCAGTGCCTTATGATTATGTGAATTAAAATAAATACGAAAATATAAGTACGTCGAAGGCATATTTTATAGGCCTGCATCTCTACAGCTTTTGTTGTATGTTGAATACATTTATGAGACAACATGTCAAGGTAATAGAAAGACACGAGTTCACTGCATAGGCCTGCATCTCTACAGATTTCGTCATTTGCATTCAATTATGAGACAACGTGTGAAGGTAGTAGAAAGACACGAAGTAATTGGAAGTCGGTCAATGCAGTTTACAAAACGTGGCATTGGAGCAATTCACTGCATTAAAGGATAAATCTATTTTCAAGAGTTCAACCTCATTTTTCCACGATATCTCATGAAGTTTTGAGCATATAACTATTCTGGTGAAGACAGATCTTCTTTCAAGCTTTCGACGAGATTTTGCCACAATATCTCACAAAATCATTGAGCAGATAAGTGTTATAGTTCTCCCTGTTATGGATCATTTAATGGAGTTTATCATGTTTTCCAATCTCCCAGGTGTTATGGATGATTCCTTGCTTATATATTCGTTGGTCATATTCATTTTTCTATTTTTCTGTAGGATTTTTCAAGACCTTCTCACTCCCGTGTTATCGTTTTCGAGGTATTTAACGAATTGTTGTTAGATTCTTCAAGACCTTCTCGTTCCTATGTAAGCATTTCTGAGGTATTTAACGAATTTCTACAAACATATTATATCTATGCAAGGCATATTATCTGTTAATGTCTGTTTTTGTTTTCAAAAATTGCAAAATATAAATAATTTATATTCAAAGATTTTCAAGAGACATTTCAGCCTTAGTAGGAAAACTATTTACCTGAGAAACAAAAATTAATGTGAAAACTGAAAATTTATAAAAACTTTACAAACAAACTCATCTTCTTAATAAAAATAATAACAAATATAATAAACAATTTGAAATTACTAATAAATGAACAAACGACTTAGCATGTCTCTCATAAAATTACAAATAATTTTAATAAACATTGATTTTGTATATTGAAATCATGTTTTGTCTGTTTTTGTTTCGGTTTATGTACATAATATTGATACGACTGTATTCAACGGCTACTTTAAAGTTTAAAGTCTTTTGGCCAAAGTCGGCCAATTATTCCCCAATCCTCTTATTACCATCCCTCACTACAATTATTTATATACTAAGAGTGAGCTTTGGAGTTAACGGAAGTATCACGACTAAGGATTTTGAATTAGAAATTCTAATGCAGAATAGTTCCACGTGATTATAAATTATAATACATCTCTGATTCTCTATCATATATTTATAGACATTGATTTTGTATATTGAAATCACTTTTTGTCTGTTTTTGTTTCAATTTCTGTACATAATATTGATAGGCATTAATGTGTATTTTCAAATCACTTTTTCTTTTTCTTTTTTTCATAAAGTGCAAAATATAAATTATTTATATTCAAAGATTTTCAAGAGACATTTCAGCCTTAGTAGGAAAACTATTTACCTTAACACAATACACAATACTACCAATGAAGCAAACATGAACGTCTACTCAATTTTTTTTATGTTATTTCATTTTGCATTGGACCTTATCCTCAACACCAATCAATACAAATATTTAAAGTTTGCATGATCAAATTTATATCCAAATCTCATTTAATTTATCAAGATATAATGTTTTATGATACAAAAAGGACTACTCATTCTTTATAATGTTTTGAATTTTATATTATTCTATTTTTTAAAAATTAATGTGGACCCGCCATCAATTCTATGAATAATTGTATGCCCAGCCTTACATTATAGCACTAGCATTTTAAACTTGTTGGTTATAAAAAATTTACAAACAAACTCATCTTCTTAATAAAAATAATAAAAAATATAGTAAACAATTTGAAATCACTAATAAATGAACAAACATCTTAGCATGTCTCTCATAAAATTGCAAACAATTTTAATAAACATTGATTTTGTATATTGAAATCACGTTTTGTCTGTTTTTGTTTCGGTTTCTGTACATAATATTGATAGGCATGTATTCACCGGCTGCTTTAAAGTCTTTTGGCTAGAGACAGTCAATTATTCCCCAATCCTCTTATTACCATCCCTCACTGCGACTTATTATATACTGAGAGTGAGCTCTAGAGTTAACGAAAGTATCACGACTAAGGATTTTGAATTAGAAATTCTAATAAAGAATAGTTCCACGTGATTATAAATTATAATACATCTCTGATTCTCTATCATATATTTATAGACATTGATTTTGTATATTGAAATCACGTGATCATGCTTAAGTAGTCGTGTTATTGGATTTGATTTTAGCTTCTTGAAATTGAGTTTTGGCTGTTTTTTGAATAAAAGTATGGAAACATGGTTTATGGCTTAAATTTAGTTTCTTAAAATTACCTTTACTTATGTGATTGAATTTTATAATTATTTTGGAAAAATTAGATACATGCAAATGTTTAACCTTTTTTTTTGTTTTTATTATTAGTTTTCAAAAACAAATATTTTTACATGTTAATTTTTAGGTTATATGAAAACCTTTACATATTTATATGGATTTTTTGTATTTTTTTTCGAAAAAGGTATGGACACATGGTTTATAACTTAAATTTAGTTTATTAAAATTTACTTTACTTAGGTGATTGAATTTTATAATTATTTTGAAAAAAGTATATTAGAATATGATCACGCTTAAGTAGTTTTCTTATTAGATTGATGGAGACATAACATAGTAGTAATTGACAATACTACTCAAACTCGGAATTTGATGGGTTAGAAATGTTATCTCACGTCAGGAGTAAGGGCTGTGTGGATTCATGAAGCCCACCTTACACATCCCAAGTTGGATGATAGACTGACAATCGACATTTCATCGACTCCATCTAACAAGGGACCCACCATCAATTCTAGGAATAATTGTATGCCTAGCCTTACATTGTAGCACTAGCATTTTAAACTTAATGATTATAATTATATCTAAATCTTCCAAAACATTTTGCAACAAATTAGTTCTCCTTCATATGTGTTTATATTAGTTATATTTTCTAACACCGAGTTGTTTCTCATGTGGAAAGTTTCATTTACTTATATGATTGAACTTTATAATTATTTTGGAAGAAGTAGATTAAATTATAGTCATGCTTACTTATTAATCTATTTCTTATATCTTTTATATTATTTATGTTAAATTTCATATATTTGTATTAATCTATTTCTTATATCTTTTATGGTTGTCATTTTATTTTAGTTTTATGAATTTACTTCATACTTCATTTTTAATGTAAGTTTAATTCATGTATGTTTTTATGTCATATTAACATTTGATTTAACATAAAATATTTGAATTGTTCTTCACCGTACACTACGATGTTATATTATTATAAACTACTCTCATATACGCTAAATATGAAAATAGTTTACAATACTATAACATAGAAGTATAAAATTAAAAACAATTATTTGCTCTTTTAAAACTTCAATGAACTTATTACATGTACACTATTTAGATATATACATCTAATTTCATTGTTATTACCACAAAATCTAGCTATAAATGGAGATTTTACTTGTTCCAATCCCATATGTTAAATATGGGCGTAACTTAAAGTAGTATAACAGAGAAGTTAAAAATTTACATTGTTTTCTACTATGAACCATTATTTTATGTTACCGTTTGCATTATGAAAATGAACTTATCATGTTGTTTATCTTCGTGTGACATTGTTAGAGATACACATGTCAACTAAATTAGCAATGGCCAAACTAGAGACATGACATACAGTTTGCTTTCGACATCTTGTGGATCATCTCCGCCTACATAGAAGACAATTCCAAATTCATGTTATCCATCCGGGAACAACTAATCTTTCTAGGCCGGAATTGAAACAAGAACTTGCAAGCAAATTCAATGTCTGAAATACACAAACAATATTCATTTCAAGTTTCAAGACAAAAGGTCCATTCTCTAAAGGATTCGGCGTCATATATGATAGCATAGATGATGCACTACAACATGAACCAAAACATCGATTAGTGAAAAATGGTATGAAAGCTAATGTTGAGAAGCCTATCTATGAGAGTAAAAATATAGCAAAAAGATCGCAATATTAAAACCTTAAAAACAAAATAGAAGTTCTATGTTGAAACTACTTCTAGCATGAGTTAGATATAGATTATTCTCAATGAATCCAGTTATCTACATTATAAATAGATTTACATTCCTACTTGTATACAAGTATATGTACATGATTTTGTTACATTGAATATTCAATGTTTTCAACAAATAACCAATGTTACCTTACATGCCAAATTTTTATTTCTCAAGCAACGTCATAGACATTTTTCCATCAAATTACTTATCTATGTTGTAAGTACATTTACATTCCAACTTGTATAGAAATATATCTATTCTCTGACCTTATTTTAACATACTAAAGATTCAATGTCTTCAACAAATAACCGATGTTCAATGCAGGATATTACATTTAATTTAAGTTCAATTTTATCTGTTATCAAATGCTTTACAATGCCTATGCTCTTCACATTAGAATGCATACTGTAATACTCAAACATTTCAATTCTTATTATATGATATTCTTAATTAAAATATGAAAACACATTGAAACAAATATTTATTTGTCGAACAGCTTTTCGATTCTCTTGGGTTCGTTTTCCATAAACAACCAATTTCAAGTTATGACACCAATGATAACATCAAATTGTATTACAGAGATCAAGAATGGAGAGGTTGTTCAAAATCCTATTCTACACATATTGCACTTCAACCTAACTTCAGAAGATCGTCACTCTGTACACTTGTTTGGTGCAGCAAGTACAATACAAAGCTTGTTTCAGTCAACTCTCAGCTCAGTATTCACATCATCTCAAGTTGAAATTGGATCTTTGGTTGAAATCCTCAAGTTCAACTGCAAATCTATCCAAAATACAAAGTATGATTTGAACCTACCATTGGTTGGCACTACTTATACACATATTACTTCCATTTTACATTATCCACTTTTTTCATAATAAACTCAGTGCTAACTATAAATTTATTGTATATGTGTCGCAGGATTCTTATAGTCCATGAAGTACAAGTGAAGGCTTTGACATCAACCATTATTGGTAATCCATTTTCAAACAAAGATGTAAATGCTCCAGCAAAACACACACTGGAAATAACTCCTATTAAAGCATTGCACCCATAAATGCGAGAATGGACATTAAAAGTTAGGGTACTCTAAAAAACCGACCTTCATAACTTCAACAATTATAGGGGACCATGACATGTTTTTAGCTTTGATGTTATTGACATTGAAAATAGTGAGATCCGCATCACATGCTTCAACATGCAAGCAATCAACTTCCATCCTTGCATAGACGCTAGAAAAATTTACATAATTTCAAAAGGATCCATTAAGCCTACAAAGAAAGAATTCAATCACTTAAAAAATGATTGGGAAATAAGTCTAGGAAATACCTCAACTATAGAACTTTTCTTAGAGGATGAACCATCCATACCACAACATAATTTCGTATTCACTCCTATTAATGAACTACCAACTTTAATCAACAACTCCGTAGTAGATATCATTGGAGTAGATACATCCATAAGTCCTTTACAAACTATCATGAGGGAAAATGGAACCGATATGCGTAAGAGAAACATTAAACTAAAGGACATGTCATCTTACACTATAGAAGTTACATGATAGGGGAAATCGATCCTTTAGTGAGCAAGTCTATTTATTATTAAATGTAGAAGCCAACAAGGATGATGGTATGTTATAACTATATCTAAGAGGGTTGTCTATTTATATTTAGATGGTATTGGGCCCTGTTTTGCGGAGTGATGAGTGGTGCATCTTCAATGCAAAGCTCGAGTTGGTCATCCATAAAATGAGGGAGTTAGAAGGATGCCTTCCCCAAGACTAAACCTAAAGTTTAATTAAATTGTAGAAGACGGTCTTGAAGGCAGAGACAAAAGTAATTATCAAGGAAACTAACCTAATTAGTTTATTATTGTTGATATCCATTTACAAACACCTGAGAAAAAACTATTAAATTTGAGCATAAAATAATATTTGAGGTTATTGTGCAAGCTGTTAAGTTTGAGATTAAAAGAGACAAGGATTATAGGTAGTTGTTTCAGTTGGAACCTTGATCTTTGTACCTATAAATATAAGTTCACAACAAAAATCAAATCTGGTCTTCAGTATTTTATTTTATTTGACAAGCATTTTTCATTATTGTATTAGTCTGAATTCATATCTTTTCATTTGAATAAATATATAGCATGGAAAGGCGGCGAAGCCTTAATCTGAATCGTGAACTTTCTAATTGAAAATGCAAGTCTACACCAAAGACCAAAACAAGTCTTTGGCATTTACTCTATTTTTTTCCAGTAGGCATCTCTAACTAATTTGGAATTTAATTTTGTAAAGATAGATAGTATGAAAGATATTGGTTTTGGGTAGACAATATAAAAACAAGGCCCATATTTAGTTTGAAAGCTTTTAACTACAAACTCACATTTTCTCACTTTAAAAACGTATTTATATCAAAACATGTCTATACTTTTTTAACATCACTATTCCCCTTTATTTTGAATGGAGAGCTTTGTAAAATTTCAAAACGTGTCTATAATTTTCTAGCATCACTATTCCTTTTTTTTCACTAGAGAGTTCTGTATAAGTACATTTCTAACATTTTTCAAAAGTACAAATAATTTATTTTGTTGAATTTGCAATATACATGTAGTCTTCAATCAAAAGACCAAGCCTAAGTTTTGCAAATATTTGGTCCGCATATTCAGCTTGAAAGTAGATAGATGATCAGTAGGCTTGCTATGGGACATCAGAAAAACACATGTTCTAGATCATAGGAAAAGTCATGCTGAATAGTTCAAACTTCCATTTATATGTCTTTATACTTTAAGTGTTGGCACCAACTATTGTTTATTCAAGGTGATATGAAATATGATATATCATCCTTAATTTCCAATTAAATTAAATGTTGCAACTTTGGTCATTCTTAATATCGACGTATTTCTTTTTGGGATGAAAAACAACGCTTTTTGCTACCGATAATTGAATCACGTGGTTTTCTTCTTTTCTATCATCTATTAACAATATGAGTTTACCTATAACATTGTTAAATAAATGAGATGCACTACTGTTTTTATACCTCTCTATATTTAAATAAAGGGGAACCAAGTATGGCCATCAAACTAGATCTGGCAAATGCCTTTGATTGGCTCAGGCATTCCTTCATCCTGACAGTTTTAAATAAAAATTGGGTTCCATCCTATCTTCATAAACCAAGTCCATGCCTGCATAAACTCTCCCTGGATAGCCCCCCTAATCAATGGGATACCCATAGATTTCTTTCAAGCCTCCAGAGGAATAAGACAAGGGTGCCCCCTCTCCCCCTTTCTCTATATCATTGTTGCAGACTCTCTTAGTAGGAGACTCACAAGACTTTAAGCTGAAGGCTTACTCCCAGGCCTTTCCTTCCAACCTAGAGTCAGTCTAATAAACCATGCTCTCTTTGCTGATGACACTATCGTATTAGGCATCGCCTCCCCACAAATCACAAGAAACTTCCTGAAACCCTTAGACCTCTTCCTTCGTTCCTCTGGAAGTTCGGCTAACTTGAACAAGTGTTAACTATTTGAATGGAATTGCAACATTACAACTCTTCGTAGCATATCTCAAATCATGCATATCAAATTCAACTACAACTGAACTCACTTCACCTACTTGGGCATCCCAATTGTTAAAAAAACCTGTGCCTCAGCTATGTGGACCCCGATCATTCAAAAAATCAAGAACAAAATCAATTCTCTGAGCTCTAAATGGTTAAATCTGGCAGGAAAGGTATTCACTCTATCCTCTCCTCCTATCCGATATACTCCAGTTCGATGATCCTTGCTCCTAAAAGTGTCATAAACAACATAAGTAAGGAAATCAGAAAATTTCTTTGGCAAGGGGGAAAGGTTCAGAGAAAGAAATTTCACTTGGTCAAATGGGATACTGTCAAAAAACCAAAATGCAGAGGAGGATTGGGAATCAGAGATCCGAAGCAAATGAACAAAGCGCTGGGAGCAAAACTGATTTGGAGATTGGTTACTAGCGGTAAGGAATGGTGGAAAGAAGTAATTAGGAAAAAATATATCAAAAGGCCTAGGTCGAAAATGCTAGAAGGAGAATGGACAGGAAAGGGATCCTCTCTTTGGAAACTGTGCAAAGTCTCAATTAATCTAATCCAATTGCATTCCTTCGATTCTGGGAAATGGAAAAAAGATCAAGATTTGGGAAAGCAGAATTCTTGGGCAGTCCCCCCTCTCATCTCTCCCGGGAACGAATGACTTGGCTGAATGGACTAGCAGCGAAGGCTTACTCTCTCTTCACGATCTCTCTCTCTGGAATTCGAAAGGAATCTGGGTGGGCTGGAAAGAATTGACCCCCCCCCCCCTTCATTTGGACGAAGTTAAGAATCTTCTGATGACTTCTCTGCAGGGCATGTCTCCAATCAAAGAGACTAAAAGGCATAGTATTGGTTGGGGTAAGAATGGGCAATATACTGTCAAAGAATGATACAAAAGACTTATAATGGAACCAGTAGCAAGTGAGCACATATGGAAAAAGTTTGGCACCCAGAAAACATCCCCAAAGTTAACTCTTTTTGCTAGCTACTAATACACAACAAACTCCTTACAGTTGAAAATCTTTGAAAAAGAGGGATAGAGGGTCCTTCTCAGTGTGCCCTATGCAATAACGAAGAAGAAACAACAATCCATCTTTTCATGCACTATAGTGTTTCTTTGAAAGTTTGGCAGTGTGTTATCCCTCAGGGATCGATATTCAGCCCGTTAAGATCAGTTCCTCAGCTCCTTGATGAATGGGGCAAAAACCTCCCTAGCTCTCTTAAAAAGAAGCCCATTCTTAGGCGACTATGGAACACCATTCCCAAGAAAATCTGCTGGCAACTATGGATAGCAAGAAATAGAGCTATCTTTAGAGATAAAAAAGTGGTTCCTACATGAATTGTCTCCAAATATGTAGGGATGATAGCTGACAAATTCACCTCGAATAGTATCAGCTTTCCTCACTCTGAAAATATCATGGAGCCTCATGCCTCTTAGTGTAAGATTTATCTAAAAGACAGGAACTCCCCTCAGTCCAACACCACAATCAGCAAGCAGCCTCATTGTAAGCACACATGGGAAATAAGGAAAAACAGCAGTGAACTCATGGCTTGTCTTAGGGAAAAGAATATCTATTCGCTCTTCTTCGATGGTGCCTCTAAGGGCAATCCAGGGGTGGCAGGTGCAGGAGGGATCCTCATGGATCCTGAAGGAAAAATTGAACAAACCTATGCTTGGGGAATTGGATGCAGGACTAATAATGAGGCGGAGTGGACAGCCCTTTTGCAAGGATTGAGGATTCTCGTCGACTCGAATCTAGACAAGGTAGCAATATTTGGCGACTCTAGGCACGTCATATATAAAATGATTAATGGATACACTACTGGCTCGATAAAATTTCGTCGTTTGTATGGCAAAGTTGTCGCTCTGCTCTCTCCCCGTTATGAATTTTATCATATTCTTCGAACAAACAATGTCATCGCCGATGAAATGGAAAATGATGGGGCTTATTTCCCATAAGGGCACTTGAAGCTCAATGGGGTTAATTCCCCCCCTTTACCCATACCCTAATGGATTTTTTGCATAGAAGGACCACTAACCAATGCTCAAAAGAAACAATCTCCAAGGTTTCGATGCTAGGGATTTTATATATATGGGATCCCAACGTAGATCATGGCACAAGTGATCCATTAAACATGGCAATGATCATGATCCAAAGGACGTTAATCAAGATCCCAGCGCATTATTGGCTTGCTCCACCGCCCCTCATGCCATCGACGCGTGTGCTCCCACCCTCCTCGATTCTCGACATTATTAACTCCAGTCCTGTCCAGAGTAATGGTCTTTGCAGCTCGCACGCTCCAGGTCTTGTCTTATTTTGTGTTATGGCTTCTTTCAGACCCCATTCTTACGCTGCAGCTCATAGAAACAATGGTCTGAACCTTGCTTGCTCTATTTTCTCGCCGAAGAGGACGCTGTTGAATGTGATCTCAAGAGTTGGTGAAGGATATCTCACAGAGATACCGTGGGAGTCTTTTCCTTTCTGCAGGGCATTCATGAAAGAAAGGCTTGCCCTTGCTTCCTTCTTCTCCTGTCATTGTTCTCCTAGCGACGACGGTCCTCTGTGGCGTTTGAATTCGGGACTTAGGCTCAGTTTTTCTGAAGGTGAGGTTTTCTCAGTTGAAAGCAATTTGGTTTTAGGTTGTAAGTGCTTTGGTTGGAAGGAAGGAGTTGTTGGTACCCTTTCCTGTAAGTGCAAAGCTGACCAGGATTCTCTCCCGAGAGAAGTCAATATTCTCCACTCGGCCCTTAGTGAGTTTTTTGGTTCACAAGTCCAAGATTTGGAAGGTGCCGTCAATAGTCTTTCTCGCTTAGCCCTTGTCTCTTGCTCCCCTTGGCAAGACATCATGAACCCAGCAAATGAGAATGCAGGGATTGCATATTTGAGAAGAATCTCCGTCGCCCATATGATATGATGGCAATAGGCATAATGGATAACAAATCTCTGGTGCAAGAGGTGAAGGATATGGGTGAGGTGGTAAGTTACACTTCTTATCAAATAAGCAATCATGACTCGCGAATTGATGACACCAAATCCAACCTTCGAGAGATGATGGGAAAAGTGGATAGAATCCAGGAAGATCTTCAACGTTTGGTTAATATGAACCAAGCTAGTCAGGCCTGTGAAATCCCTGTTGCAGCTCAACCAATGGAGGAGTCGTCGGTGGAGCAACCTGTTAAGCAGCCAGGCTAATCCTTAATGGCTTTCTCTGTTTACTTTTAAATCAACAGTATGTTAGGGTATATACTACCACTGTCCATCGATTTTATGTAAAAGCTGTAAGTGGAGTTCTTTGGTCTCCCCTCTGGACCATTTTTGGTTTTGTGTCCTTCGAACAGCAAGAACTCTTAGTCTTGGTTCTTTTTTGTGTGTAATGAATGGCTATGCACAGCCTGTTTAATATCACCTCCTTTTACTGTTTCTGTTAAAAAAAAAAAATATGAGTTTGCCTATAACATTGTTAAATAAATGAGATGCACTACTGTTTTTATACCTCTCTATATTTAGATAAAGGTTTTCTACTCTATCATATTTTCCAATGGATTATTTGATCCTTATTATGGATAAGAACGTCAAAGGTTTTGCAGCTACTGGTATACTGACTTAAATATAATGATGGTTTATTATTATTCTCATGTGAACTTTTTCATGGTTTATGACAAAGTTTAGCTCTACATCGTTGAAGAACAAGAATGGATGGTGAACATATTTTTTCTTGGTCATATATTTCAATATAAAATATTCTTGTCCCTGACTTTTGTTAAGGCCGCAATGTAATTTTTCTATTCTTGAATTAGATATAGAATTCTTGAGTGTGTTGAAGGATTTAATCACAAGGCCATCGTCGTTGGATTTTAGCAATTTGGGGATGAAAACATGGTTTATGGTCATCTTGCAATGGTTGCATCCAACTCTACCCTCACAAAACATCAAAAAGTTGGTTTCCTCAGCTATATAGACTGCTTTCTCAACTGCCTTTATGGGGTTTTCTATACATGCATTGGTGGGTACCAATCTCAGTGTCATAATCAAGTTGCAGAAGATCAAAGGATTGTTGTAAGCAGGGGAAAATTGCTTATTTTTCAACACTAATTATAATAATAACTCACTCCATGTCTACTATATTGTTAATTGTTGGGTTGCTTATAATGGAAGAAAGACTCATGCCAATTTTCCTCACATGGTGTATTTTTGTTCTAAAGCAATTACTTGGTTGTTTTTGCTTCTTCCTATCAGTTATGAAAAGAGGGTTGCACCATCTTCAAATCATTTTCTTTTGAGATGATGGTGGATCTCTAGCTTCACACTGTGGGTAACCAAAATGATTTCACGTGTTGTTTGGTTTGTGAGTGGCGACACTCATTCATTTCACATCATACTGGATGATTGCATATTGTTTGTGTCTCTTCCACTAATCTCAACACTTATGGTAATTTCTATCAAAGGCTCTACAAAAGTAGCAGTAATAGAAAATTCAGATACTCTTTCTAAAAATCTATTAACTGATAGAATACCCTTTCCCCCAAAACAAAACTTTGGAACCCTAATAAGTTATGCTTGTTAAGGATTTATAGCAGGTTGACTTTTTTGGGTAAGTCGACGTATACACCAAGACATGGGTTTTATTTCGCCTCTTAATATTTTTTCAATTATAGTGCCAATGTTCCACCTTTTAATATATTTTTTTAGCTATAATGGATGTGTTCCGCGTGTGTTTAAATATAAATGTTCCTCCTGTGTTTAAATTGAACGGTTCCATCTGTTTTTCGGCTATGTTCGCTCAGTTGTTTGGTTTTTAAGGAGGGTTCATTTTCCATGTTCAGAAAGCTTAACATTCCCCACTTCCATCTCCTAATATGGAGTGTCTACAGCTAGGTTTGTGAGCATCGTCGCTTCATCTCTGTCAAATTAGTCGTGGACATAAGTTGAAAAAGAGGGGAAATCAACCTTGCTTTCATGGAAATATCCAAGATAATCTCCACCAATTAGCTGTGGACATATGACGGAAAAGAGGGGAAATCAACCTTGCCTTGGCCTTGCATTGTTCATCAGTTTCCCTCATTCTCCACTGGCTTGTGTAGTTGTTTGATCATTTTCACATAGCCATCTTTCTCCATGTTCCTCTTGGTCCAGACAAGTAACATCATGCAGTAATATGTAAGCATTTCCACCATTCTCAGCATTATGATTCCTGCAAGCCATCTGCAAGCCATCTTGTTTTCAAGAAAGTGTAAGGCAATCCCAGGACGCGTGCTCCAATAATGGCTATCGAGATATTGCTGAAGGATTTATATATTGATGAAATGGGCCTTGATTGTGCCAAATTGGGTAATAGAGGTGAATCCTCGTGAGGCAGAGTGTGAGTCTGCAAAATTCAAGAAGAGTAAAGAGTAGAAAACAAATTACTTGACTTAATTGTCTAAAATTTAAGAAGAGGAGATAGTAGAAGGCATAGTGCGAGTCTACAAAATTCAAGAAGAGGAAAGATTTAAATACATTACCTGACTTACCTGTCTGCAAAGTTCAAGAAGAGGAGAGAGTAACAGACAAATTACCTGTTTGCAGACCAGATCATTGTCCCCATACGCTTTAATCCATGCCGTGGGATATATGTGTGTGTATTTTTCATGTTAATGAGATGTTCGAGTTAATTGATGTAGAACACTCTATTGGCAACAACAATTATAAACAACTTGCATAATTAAACTCTCAAATTGAAACTAAACTTTTAGCAATTCAAAGCAACAATAAAACCATGATACCAAGATAATTTATTTTTTGTTTTAAGATCATTAAAGGGATTCAATAAATTAACCGATCAGAAATAAATGACTAAATTTAAGAATTTCAACTATTCCTACTAGTCTCTGTTCCTGGGTTTTTAAGAAATTAAGGACTAACATCAGCAGAGACTATCGGTCTCTATTCTTGGGTTTTTCAATAGAAATAGAGTTTTAAGATCATTACAACTCTTTTCTATGAATTTAAAAAAAAAAATATTCCAATGTTAATGTCTTTGCAAAAAAATGACTGCCGCCTTTTAGAAAATCACAATTGGCAGTGAGTATTTTTGAGATGCCCAATTCTTCGGCACGGACCATTCAATCCAAAATTGTGCCACTTAGAAAAGATTTAATAACTATGGGTGTTATTAATTAAAAGATAGTTATTGTTTATTCTGATTCTGTAGCAAACCCATCTCCCTTTGTGGAATATTATCACCCAATGTGTTTATGACGATTTGATATACCAATGAAGTATTTGGGTTGTTCAATTTATTGCAGTTAAAAGGTGTTTGGCCATATATCACATTCCAAGCTGCAAGAAGGGAACGCATGGTTATTGAATGGCACAACAAAGCCAAAGATTTTGGCACAAACGGGAATGACCTTCACACTTACAACACGGTTTCTATCATGGTATTGAAAAACAATTTTACCGCAAAGAACATCAGCTTCGGGGTGCTTAAAACTCACCTTGTGCTTGAACAATTTCATTTCAAACTGTACAATTATGTTTCAAATTCGATAGATTTCAACCTTATTTCTCTCTGATTGTTCTCATGCAGAACTTGGCCCCGACACCTCTTATAGGAATGTAAGGCTGGTAGGAAATATCCTTCCGCAAATTAGGCGATAAAGCATACTTCCTCGGCTACGGCTTCTACGAAGCACAAGACACCCTCTGCTACGATGTCGACCGCCATTATTTCAAGGAAGGAGAATTCACGTTTTGTTTTGACAGGAGTTATCATCAAGACTGAGCTCAAGCTGAAGTTTTCGAGTTTCTTTCCTTGCCTATTGTCAAAGGTGAACTCTTAAGGTCTAGGATTTCAGCATATATTTATGTACAAAACAATGCAAATCAAGTATTCTTATAGCATAAAGAATTCTGGTAAAAAAGGGAAACCAAAATATGTAGTTAAATTAGATTTATGGTCAAAAAGTGTAATTGCAATTGAGAAATGTAGTTAAATCCGGTCATTTACAGCATAATTTAATATTAGAAAAAATACCAAGATACGAAGTAAAAACCACTACATTTATAGGAACTAATAAAGTATCTTTTTCATCACAGACAAATTCATTGAATCCGGCTAAAGAAATAGAAATGGATGAATTTATAACCTATTTCGTTCATGCTAAACATATAAAGCAACGGTGATTTGCAAAAATGCATTTAAGAAAAATTTTACCATATTTTGTTCTTTATAACTTCTACAAATTTTCATACCACATTTATTTTCCCCTTAATGAGGTCCATTGATGAATTTACCAGGTTAAAATTTTCATACTACATTTATTTGCCCCTAAATGAGGTCCATTGATGAATTTACCTGGTTATTTTGCGATGCAGTGAACCCAATAAATGGGACAATTCGATTCTCACCCATTGGCAGGTGAATATATATTCTTTTTCATGAGAATGCTTCTCAAATTTTCTCATATTCATATGCAGTTTATCTATCCCTAACTCCCTTCACATCATTGTGGCATACTAGGGCGGGAAAGATGTACAACTTAGAGGTAATTTATCGCATTGGTTGTTTTTTCTATTTAAATTACATTGTTTCAATGTTGAAAATTTCCCAAGTGTGTTATGAATTTAATTGATTTTTACTTTTTATAATTAAAAATACATTCTTCACAAGTTTAATTAGCATAAATTCATTTTGAATGATAAAATAAAAACAAAATATAAGTTAAAAACCAAGCATAAATTTATTATTGCTAAAAAGTTCCAATGCTACTTTATATTTTTAATAAAATAAAAACAAAATGTAAACTTCTAAGCGATACAAATGTTTTCAAAACATATCCCTTTTTGACCTAGGGATTAATGTTTAGTTTTAATTTTTTAGAAAGATATTTTAAGAGCATTTCAAATATTACATTAACATAAATCTATCTTACTTTTCGATCACTAGAAAATGATAAAAAAATGCCAGTGCTAAATTCATATTTTTTAAGTAAAAGATTTAAGATTGAAGAATTGAGTTAGTTTTTTTACATTATAGATTTTATGTGATACATTACTCTGCGATGAGGGTGCACATTCATGCACATTACTCTTCCATAAAAATGTTATCATTCTTTTTTTTTTATCTTTTTGTAACACATCTTTTCACCTCAAGAACACCTTGCTTTTTTCAATGCAAATCCTTGATTCTTAAAATATTGTTTGGTTATCTCAATGCAAATCCTTGCTTATTAAAATATATCCCATGTTGTTTTATTACACGTCTTTTTCACTTGCAATATAAGATCATCGTGCTTCCCTCATTGCAAGAACTTAGTCATTGTAAATCGGAATTGTTCTTTTACAGTTTTATGTTCCAAGGTAAGAAGAGTATCAAACTTGTTTATCTTAATTTTTTTGCGAGTATTAAATGGCCTCCAGTCATCCTCAGTCATATTGATTCACATGAGAATGGTAGAATGTAATAATGTTTTTTCTTAACTCAATTGAACTGCGAACTAATTATGCTTTCAACCTATAGCTCTCGATGCATTTTTTTCATTTTTTGTTGTTATACATACATTTCATGAACCCAAGCTATAAGAGCACCTAGCTTCTGTCTGTGCATGTCCGCGCAAGTCATTGCTCCTCAAAAATGTTCATTTTATGTTCCAAGGTAAGCATAGTTTCAAACTTGTTTATCTTAATTTGTTTGGAGTGTTAACTGTTAAGTGGCCCTCAATCACCCTCAGTGAGATTAATTCGTAGGAGAATGGTGGAATTCAATAATGTTTTGTCTTATCTCAACTATGATTTGAATATGTTTTAAACGTATAGATAACATAGTAAAATTTAAGTTGAAGGGATTTTCTTGAAATCTTGGTGTCAATGTAGCTTTTTTAAGGTCGTCTTTGCACTCATGAACATATTATCTTAAGTTCAAATATTTTGCTAAATCATTGCAGCTTTGCATCAGTTATGTAAAGATATTAGTATTTCTCATCAATCTTCATGGATGAGTGTATTTTCTCTCCTTTCTACTGTACATCAATATTTTAAGGAAACTCTCAGTGTTTAGCTATTTTTTCAAACAAAAAGAGATTTGATATTCTTATATGAACACAATGGTATATATCTCCTAATGCCCATAGATGATGGTGTAGTTTTATATATTGTAATCTCCTTTAAATTAAACTCATTATGTGTGTTAGTTAATTACATAATATGTAAAGTCACATTTTTCCAAGTTCAATACCCTTTCGATATTGACGTAGTTTATTGGTCTAGAAGTCTTTAAATTTTACTCTTCTCCATAATTCATAATTTCAATTCCACATCAACCAAGCATAATTTTTTTCTTTTCCACTGACACCAATAAGGGCATCTTTTAATTGTTTGCAAGCCCCGGTGTTGAGTCTGTGCCATATGTGATTTGAATTCAAACTCTGTTTTGCGGGAACCTTGTTTACCATGTCTCAAGTACTGGGTGAGCATGTTACTTGAATCATTTTGGCCAATCTCATCCTTCCAGAGCTTTCTTCCTAGGATCCACAAGAAAGATCTATTTTCTATTTTAAAATCTTTGCTTATGTGATGAGTAAATAAAAATTCAGTGTCTCGTGTGGCAATGAAGTGTCAAATTTCATTAGCATGGGGAAGAATAAATAGATGATGTCCCTCTAAACCCTGAAATTACTCAGACCTTGGTTTCCTCTTAGTTGTTCTCTAGTAGGAAAGCTCAAATAATGAACCATAATTGACAAAAATTATGCGCCCTAAGGATTAGATGCCCCAAATTTAGTAATATTAGGTGAATGAGGTTTCTTAGCATGGAGGATATTTCTTCATTGCAACCTTCCAAATTTCTACTGATAAGCCATTCTGAGGGTAGACTGTGGTTCATGGAGATTAGTGGCGTATATTTGAATATCTTGTGAATGTACTTTGAACAAACTGAGATTGTTCTGAAAGAAACTCTAGCATGGATTAGGATCCCCTTCTTTCTAAGCCATCTCTTTATAGAGTACAAGTTGGAAAGAATTGGGAACCAAATTGAAATTTAATATTTTCTCTAAGTAGCCTAAGAGGATAGAGTCAGTGTCCTCTGTAAGGATTTATATGAAGGAGAGGCTGGAACAGGGCATTCTAGTGAAAGTTGGGTGCACATACAAAATGTAGATTATGAATAGTTCCCCTTATTGTGGAATCTATCATTACTCAGGCATTTCATGATGGATTTCTCTTTTGAAAGGATAAATCAATATCCAAGGAACCACTCCCCCAAATAAGCTTGACCTAAAGACCTAGTTACAGACTCTACACAAAATGCTCTACCTAAAGAACAATGATCTACTTAACTAACTAGTTACAAAATATACGCAAAAGAAGTTATATCCTCAAAAGTGCAGCTCATTAACTAATATGTGATTTAAGCTGCATTGGCGCCATGGTTGTTGCTTCTCCTTTTTCTCGTAGGAAAGGAGAAAAGATAAGGCTAGGGATTTTAAAATAAAATACAAATTCATAAATCCTCACTAAGTTAAAAATTCTACAATGTTCATTAACCCCTGGCTCTCCTACTACTATTTTATCTTCAATTGTATTCAAAGCCTCCAATGCAGGTTGGCTACAAAAGAATAAATAACATTTAATATTTGTTGGATCAAAAGCAATTGCTGCACAAACTGGCTAAAAAATAGAACCAACTCATTGATCAACAACATCAGACTCTTGTTCTTGAGAATTAGGGTTCAACAAGGGTTCTAGGAAATCACTGCAAAAACCATCAACTCGATTCTTGAGTGTTGTTCCCATCTGGGGAAATTGGAGATCGAAAAGAATGATCAGGTGAAGGTGATGGTAAGTGTAGTTGTAAAATTGATCTTTTGATGCATGGCGTCAGGGGGGATGATAGACCACACATGAAGGAAGTTGTTGCCTAGCTTGCAGTCTCTCAATGTTATACATATTGTAGAGGCAATAACTTAGAGAAGGAATCTTGTAGTTTGATAATATTAATATAACTATATAGATTAAAATGTCTTAGCTTTGCTAAATTGGAATGATTGAAAGGTATTTTAGGGGTGTGAAATTCAAATGAAATTGATTGCATGTTTTTGTATTTTTGAACTTTAATTATAATGTCTTATATGAAATAGTTGGTCTAATAAAAAAATTACTCATTTGCAACCATTCAATCAATTTTGCCGGTGATTTGGGACAATTCCCACCTTTGATGGACAAACCTCTATATGCAAGAGGAACTATGGGGAAGTGTTCATGGACATACTTTACCATTGTAATAGTTTTGGAAATATTCTCCCACCAAAGGGGCATTGATGCCACCCAACTTCGATTTTGTCAGCTTTTGACAAACATCCATAATGCTACACCAACATTGGAAGCCTAGAGCCTCCTCTAGTTTAGGACTAATAGGTTCTTGTCAACAAAGGAGCAATCAAACTTTGACACAACAATACATCTCTTTGCAAAAAACATTATTGCAAACAATCATAAGAAATACATGCTCCAAGAATTGGCTATGCCTATTGCACGATTGGTCGCAGATTTCACCAATGGTTCAGATGCACAATAAGAAGATGACCATCAATTAGAAATAAAAATATTGCTATATGTGGGGCATCGAGTAATGCTATCTTGCAATTTATGGGTCTAACAAGGAATATTCATTGGTTCACTTGGATTGGTCATGTACATTCTATACGCACCTAGATCTAGCCCTGCCAAGTTGACAACATGTGTTGTCAAGGCGTTTGATAGATACATTGGCCCTCCATTGGAGAAATATCAACAAAATCACATACCAATTCCGCCCATAAATCAAAATAACAAGAAATAAATCCCCCTCAAGATGGCTTGGGCATTGACTATCCATAAATCCAAAGGACTAACATTAACACTGGTAGCACTAAACGTCAATTCTTGAACTTCATGACATTGTCATGTAATACAACATTAGAAGGATTGTGAATTGCACCATCGTTCTCCTTTGACCATTATGCAAATATGAAACACACTTCATATGTCACACTTCACAAAAAGGAAGAGGCATGCCTTTATTCTCTGTCCCCTTCACACTTAAACTTGCATCCATTAGTCCCTGCACTCCCCGTACCAAATGAAAATATCAAGTTACTTTCTAATATAAGTAGAGTCAAACTTGATAACTACCTAATCGTTTGTTTTTTTACTCACATATGTATTCTTTCTCGTATGACAAATTAATGTTCATTTCATTTTACTTGCCATTCATTATATGGGTTATGCCCTCCATATATTCACTAGAATTTTTTTTACACTTAAACTTATATTATCTACATACACACAAATTTCTCTCATTTTTTCAAGATATCAAAGTTCTCTTTGGCATTTCATTTTCCTTGTTTTGATGGTATTCTACTTCTCTCCAACGTTTCTCTCAAAATCCATTTACTTTTTTACATAGGGTATTCTCTATTGTTTTTTTAGGGGGAGGTTTATGATCTCAATTCATTATGGACATGACAATACATAAGGGGGTGATTTCTTTGGTTGCTTTATAAGGTTTCAACGTTTCTCTCAAAATCCATTTACTTTTTTACATAGTGTATTCTCTACTGTTTTTTTAATGGTAACTTTATGATCTCAATTCATTCTGGGCATGGAAATACACAAGGGGGTAATTTATTTGGTTTCTTTATAAGGTTTCATCATAACCAATGGGATAAGGAGTAATTTACTAGAATAGTTCATTTTGGCATTTAAAGCAGAGGGGACACAATTCTTGGCTAAAGAGCTTATGTACATCTATCTGCAAGTCAGATGCAACAATTTCTCAAAGCACAGGATTCAAAAACACAATGTTCATGTACATGAAGTCTTGCAACACCATATTTTTCTATTGAATTCTACATTGTAACACCCCAGTTTTGACCCCGTTGCATTAAATGTACATGATGTATATATTGTAATGATCATGGTGCGGAGCTAAAGGCCAATGCCCCACCATTGATCGGTTATGCTATGTTTTGGGTTTAAATTGTCACCGATGGTATATTGGGGCAAACGGCATACATATTAAGTTTCAGCATCATGTAAATATGCATCTTTAATTAAAATGAATCTGACCAGCTACGATCGCGACAACTAAAATGAGAAGGGGCATGATTTTCACAAGGATAAGGGTGGGGAAAATGTCAAACCTTGGCCAATAAGGGAAAATACCCATGTGTCTTCTTTCTTTACCTTACCCAACCACCTCCATTGAAGAATGGCTGGTGGTGGTTGAGGAAGTTATTGTTTTGGGAGTGGGGTGGCAGGACTGTCAGTCCTCACCCACACACACACTCCACCACGTTTGACTTCACAATGGCAAGAGAAACCTTCATGCACTCTCCACTACGCAGGCCTCACGATTGTTTGTTCACCTCCACGCACAGGATTTACCTGGTTTCACTCCCGCGGGCACATTCTCCTCTCCACGCCTGTGTTGAACACTCACGCACGTCCAATTCGCGTCCTCTCTGTAGCCTGTTCATCCACGCACAAGCTGGAACCTGTTCATCTTCGCGCATGAACCATTGTCTGTTCATTATCCTCACGCACAGGAATTTTCCTGGTTTTTCGACTGATGCAGCGAGCTGAGAGCCATGCTCTTCCACCCACGATTTGCTGTGAAGGGTCATTCACGTTTTCAGCTGTCTCGCAGACTGGTATGGTCTGTGTAAGTCTTCCGATGGATCCATTGCCTGGGACGTACTGTTGTCTCCCCACGTTTGTTGGTATTGTACGTTGATACATTTTGGGACTGTTGTTTTCCCCATGCTGTGAGCCGTGTTTGCTGCCACGTTTTGAGGCTGCTGTGGATTGTTTGGAATCGTTTTCCCTGTTAAGCTGTAATAGCGGATTGATTGCATGTGTGCAATGGTTGGTCTTCGGACTGCGTTGGGAGCAGGGATGGGGGCTTGGTTTGCTTGATAAACCTGGTGTTTGGAAACTACACAGACAGAGCTAGAGGGCTGACTTTCTTCTCCACAACCCTTGAATAGCACTGGAAGGGAATGCAGGGCTTGAGGGACTGTGTAGCAGAGAAGGGACTGATTCCTTGTGTTGGGTGTGTGTGGGTGTCTTAGAAGTCAGGCTAGTTCTGGTGTAGGTGTTCTTGGCTCTGTATTGAGCTCACCAGCTTAGCATTTAGCCTTTCCCAACTTCTTGATGCCCTGATAAACCCAACTGTGTTGGCTTGGCTGTGTTTGTATATCCTTGGCTATGTGTAAGCCTGTTAGTTCCCTTATTCCTTGGAGAATCATGCCCAGCTCGGGGGTGGCAGCGTTGCTGAGAGGTTAAGGAGCACGTTGGCCTACGGTTGGGTGGAACGTTGCAGCGACGTAGCTGGTTGCGGAACGACTTCTTCATAAGATAAGTGATCTTGTCCATTTTATTTTTGCAATCGTAATTTCTGCTAATGAAAATGATGAACATGTTAAATGAATGCTTGTGTGAATACATGTTGTTTCCGCTGTGCATGATAAATAACGATAGCTGTGTATGATAAACAATGGCATTTGTGCCTGTTTTACCTTAATGCATTTTCCTGCAGCATTCTATTTATGCAAATTTTATCCATGTACATGTTCATGGGCTCTTAGCCCGGATGGTTAACGCCATGGTGATCGCGTCCTCTTCGCCGGTCGGAGGCATGGGGACGTGACATACATGACATTATTATTGTTCATTTTGTACATTGATTCTTATCAAACATGTTTTTCCTTTTTTTATAGTTGTTACGACATCGATTAACATTACCTACACTATATTCTTTTAATCATTGCCACATGCAACACAAAAAGTTAAAAGGATCATATCGTTTATATACATTATCTTCATTTAAGCTTTCATTTTTTTGTCTTCTTTTACCCTTCAACAACAAGTTATAAATGTATTGTTGCACCTTCACGATCATGTAAAATAACACATAAACATTGAGGGAGGAGAAACGCTTTTAGACATGAAGTTATAGGTTGCAATCGCATTTAAAAGGATTTTAGGGTTTATGTATGAAGCGGTAGGGTTTATCACATTCAATACAATGCTTTAGGGAAAGAGGCTTTGTTGGTGCTTGATCGTGAGTCGGGCGGAGCAGGAAGAGCAGCGGAGGAGAGATGGTGCACGTCGTTTTTTACCGCAACTGTAAGTGCCTGTCTTGCCTTCCCTCTTCCTCATCCTCCATTTTCCTTTGTTTCATATCCCTCTGTTTCTGTATTTTTTTGAATTGTATAAGCCCTCCTTGTTTGCAGATGGGAAGACGTTCAAGAAGCCCCGCCGCCCCTACGAGAAAGAGCGGCTGGACGCAGAGCTGAAATTGGTTGGAGAATACGGGCTGCGAAACAAGAGAGAGCTCTGGAGGGTTCAATACACATTGAGCCGCATACGAAATGCGGCGCGTATGCTTCTGACGTTGGATGAGAAAAACCCTCGTCGGATTTTCGAAGGAGAAGCCCTGCTGCGGCGTATGAACAGATATGGCCTCCTGGACGAAACCCAAAGCAAGCTTGATTACGTCCTCGCTCTTACTGTCGAGAACTTCCTCGAGCGCCGTCTTCAGACCCTCGTTTTCAAATCCGGCATGGCCAAGTCCATCCATCACGCTCGTGTTCTCATAAGGCAGCGTCATATCAGGTATTCTATTCTATTCTACTCGTTTCTATTGTTAAATAACCATAAAAAGATTTTCCCCATTTTAATCAGCCTATTTCGATTCAGAAGAGGCCAAATTACTTATTTAGGGTACGAAACTCTATACAAGATCCGTATTACCAACAGGATATGTTTTGGGTAGCATTTGCCTAAGTGCTGCTATTGAGGAGTATCTACTCTTTCAAAGTAGCCCAGGTCTTGGAACTGGTCTTATCTGCCACCAGTTTTTGAAACCTGAACCCAGCACACATAGTTTCTAGTGTTCAAATTTGCTGCTAGATCATGGCTGGATGGACTTTTTGTGAGGTAATTGATATTCTGTCAAGTAACTGAAGAACTATTTTATCCGTTTTAACTAACCTAGTCTAAGATACAGAGAAGGCTAAGTTATCCGTTTATGGTGCAAAATTTTGTAGAGGATTAACCCTAAAAAGTTAAAACAGGAGTCCTTACCTTTGACTAAGGGCTTCTATGGACGAGTATCTGGTCTATCATTTGATCAAAGTAACACAAATTTTGAACATGGCCTTATCTGTATAGAAGACCATGTTAGTATCAATGTTGAGCCCCTGGGATTTGTACTGTGCTGATCGGCTAGTCTGTCAATTTATCAAAGTAACACAGATCTTGAACCTGGCCTTATCTGCATAAAAGATCATGTTAGTATCAATGTTGAGCCCCTGGGATTTGTAGTGTGCTGATCATCATTGCAAGTGCCATAACTTGCTTGTCTGTTTGCAAATCTGTTGAATAACCAGATAAAAGTTACATTTAAATTAGTGAACCCAGAGTTTTTATTTTTATTGGCATCCAGTTATCAAGACGTGGGTTGTGCATCTTACCCGATCTGGGAGAATATTACAACCAACATTAAAATTGGATTTCTCCAGCTAAGAGGCACCAACATTAAAATTGGATTTCTCCAGCTAAGAGGCACCAGCTAAGAGGTATATTTTCCTCCAAAAAACACCTATTATGTGCAACTGGCACCAACTGCAATTGTGTGGTTTGGCACATCCACAAGCATGAGCACAAGTCAGGCAACTCTGTTGAATAACCAGTTAAAACTTTCATTTATTTTAGTGAACCCAGAGTATTTATTTTGATTGGCATCTAGTTATCAAGAGGTGGGTTGTCCAAAAACACCTATTATGTGTAACTAGCACCAACTTCAAATGTGTGTTTTGGCACATCCACAAGCATGAGCACAAGTTTGAGCACATTTGCATGCTATTGTTGAGACTTGAATCCTGGTGGGGGAAAGATATAGTGCACTACTTAGACTGACCTAGCAAACCATAGTTTGTCAATGTTTTAGGGTTAGGATAGTAAAGAATCATAATCATTATATGAATCAGCCTTATACTCACATACTTTAGGTTTGATCTTGCATTGAAGGGACAAGCCAATTGGGCACGAGGTCTTCACTTAGTGAAACCATGCCATAGCACGTTCGTTCGTGGCATATGAAACAATACCCCTATTTTCAAAAAATATTGGAAAATACCTTCCAAAATCATTTTTTTTAACCCCCTCCCAATATGCCTTGCCGATTTTAAAAAACCCCTATTTTCCCTATATATTGCATGTATCCATTTTTTATACCCCTTTATATTTCTACCTCAGGAAAAAAAAAACTAAACACAAGAAAGGGCGACACTTGATAGGCGCCCTTAGGCAAATCACTTTATTAGGAATTAAAATGTATCACATGATGTCAAAACAAATAAGAGAGGTTTTATTTGTACCAATCTCAAACAGTAGTGTGTTTTCCCCAAGAAGGGTTCAAAAATGAAACTTACACCATTTATAACTGCTTCTTTCCATCACGGAATTTTTATTCAAGCACCATTTTGGTATCTAGGAGATTGTACAACTTCAGAAACAAAATTAATTTGGAATCTTCAATGCATACTGTTAATCTTTTTAGATTAAAAACAATATGAATTTAACAAGAGGAATGGACGAGTCGAGCTGGCATCCATTTATCCAATGAACTTGTGAGCTGGCATCCATTTATCCATGATCCAAATAGACCTTAGGAGGAACCTAGACAATGAACAGTGGAACAACTTGTTTGCACCAAAAACTTTGAAAGGATATATCCCATCCCACGCAAGAATGAAGCTAGAAACTTAGTAATCAATCAGAAAATACGAGGGCCCATACATACGTCAGTGGTAGGGCCGTTAATGATAAAACACAACTACCCACTTGTCCTATGAGACATACCCACTACCCAAATATTTACAAGTAACAAAACAATGCAGGAAGGTATTCAAATTTATGCTCTCGGTCTGTTGTTTTATTTTCAAGAATTGTCAAGAGGGACATAACTACCAAGCATTGCATGTTGATTTAGAAGTATTTGGCTGATGTGAATTAATGAAGCATAAGAGACACTAGGTTGATTCAAATCAGGAAACCGGTACTATTCAGCATCTGTGATACAAACCTCACCACAATAAAAGCTTCTCCATCATATAGACTATAACGACTTTGTAATCATTGATTCAGTAGATATGAGAGATGCATGACAAGTGAATGATTGCACAGAGAGAAGCCATGTGTACGCTACAGCTGGAAATGTACACTCTTTTATATCCCTCTGGAGTCTGGACATAATAGATCCTGTCAAGATGGATCTATGATAATATGATTACCAACACATAAAAATCATCCATAATACATGATAATCTACCATGGATTAATGCACAACTGCCCCTAAGAATGATTTACCCAAAGATCCCATGACAATAATATGCACAAAACAATCAGTAGTTGTGCAGTGGACTAAATTCTCTGGTGATAGGAAATCCCTTACCTTGTCCATATTGTTAATATAGCAAGAAAGGGTAAATACCACATGTAGCAACGTGGCATAAATATCAGTTGATAAAATGCAATATATGTGAAACTATATATGTTACAACTTTCAGTTTAAACTTTTGGACTGATTCAGAATATATTACCTAAGGTTTTAATTACATAAAGTCTTGAACTTTATACATAAAATTGTAAATAAAAAATATTTACTCTGGCAGACAGGGGAACCTACATAAAATAGTATTTTGCAAATGGACTATTTTTAGCAATACCATCTTAAATGGAAAGTTGAAATCCTTCTGAAAATGGACTATAGCCACATTGTCATAGGTGGAGACATATATAGAATGAATTTCTTCAGAAAACTGAAAACTCTTTCTTATATCTTCAAGTTTAGGGCAAGATATCGCTCTTCATTTTAAAGTAAAGTTTGTTCTGCTGTAAGGATTACTTTCTAGAGACTCGGCATTTAGAGGTTTCAAGAGATTGTCCCAAAGTGGAGGCCAACAGATAAAGAGTGTCTATTTTAAATAGGCTGGTGAGAATTCAAAAATTGTCAAGGACACAGAGACCAAATGGTTG
>LPNX010085444.1:0-49719 GCA_001517045.1 Pseudotsuga menziesii
TGGAAGAAGTAATCTGCTTTATTAACAATAAAAGAGGGAGTTTAGGTTACAACCCAATGCCTGAACAAGGGACTCCTCTGTCAACAAAGGACTCTGAGTTTCTCTGCTCCAAATATTCTGTAGTAAATCCACCAGCATAACTTTGCTCTCCAAGTATATCTATCAAACCCCTCCCCAAGGCCTCTATTTATATAGGTGAAATGAGGCAGTTCTCGAAGGTTAGGGAGGTTGCAGCAGTTAATGGGATTAAGATAAATAAGATAACTAATCTTCCATTAACGCGTGCTTTTAAAAAATAATTTTGAGGGAGATATGCGCGGGTCTGTAGTAAGGCAACCCGCGCATCATGCGCGACTTTGTATAAGGACAACCCGCGCATAGATCTATGCGCGACTTGCTGAACTTGACACCCGCGCATATGCGCGACATGCTAATAGGAAGAGTCGCGCATACATCTCAACTCTCAAAATAACAAAGTAACCAGCTGGATAAAAAGGGAATGTCTTTCATCATCAACCAAAGTATAATGAAACTGGGCAAACCTCAATCCATAAGTGTCCTTTTGTGTGCCGACCTGAGGGATGTCAGCACTCGGACGGAGAGGTGCCAATCAGCTGTATAACAATCATATGTTTGTGTGTCACCCACCATCGAGCCGAAGTAACCTTTAGTGCTACATCAAGAGCCAATATCCTTTGAGATTCAAAAACTTTCTCTTCAAATTCCTGAAAGAACTCTGATAGTCTCGGCAGTCCTTCATAAATGGGCAATTTGACAGCTTCAGTTGCAACATGCCAGAGAGACTGTGTAATCAACCCGCATTTCCTGAATGATACTTCATACAACCGATTCTGCCAATTTTCAAGAGCATCTTCAGAGTCAGAGGAGTCAGAATTGGAATTGCACCATCCAAGTTTGCCTTCGATGGTAGGATGGATATAGTCTTCAAAGATGTTATAAGCGTGATCCCAACTTCTCTCAACTTCATCCTTTACAGGTTCAATATATCGCCATCCTCCTTGAGGGTCCATAGGAGCAATGAATCTAACATCCTAGTTTTCAAATGTCATAATTCATTTTTTGAAGTTGATAATTGCCATGCTATCATTAGTCCATCAATCCCTAGTAGCGCGGGATAGGAACCATCGTCTTCTATGACTTCTATCACATCAAAGTCAACATGCATTTTCATACCTTCAATGTCAACAACCAAGTTTGAAATGCAACCAATGGGCTGAACCTTCACCTGATTTGCTAGTTGCAGTTGTACCAGTGACCATCCCAATGTTAGCTTTCCCATTAATTTCCAGGTTTGCTTGGTTAGAATGTTTACATCTAATCCAAGATCCAGAATGATCGAGTCAAACTCATAATCTCCAATTTGGATATTCATCCTCGTCTCCTTTTTTGCAAGGAATTTACAGTAGAATCCTTCACTGTCTTATTCAAGTGTTGTAATAATGTCTCAAGCTCAACAAGGGCTTCAGATTCTCATGCCATTGATAGACAACTCTCAAAGAACTTCTGCAAGGTACCATGCTATCGCGATGGCCCTACCTCTACAGATGGATCAAAAGAAAATGGCATATCAACAATTGGTAACTTACCCGAATTTCACTTGATTTCCTTCTTTGCATTAAAGAAGGTATTTTACTCTGTTGCAATATCAAATGAAACCTTTTTCTTACTAGCGAGCCTAACTTACAGTCGTGGTCCGTTGTCTCCATCTGTCGCACCAATGGGAGTGATGATCCCAACATCGACATCCTTCATTCATGGCTCGGCCTGAATAGTGGCAACTTTCGATCCTTGATTCAAGTTCAATGGCAGGTTTTGATTCAATGGTTGATTCATTAGTTGGTTTTGAGTCTAAGTCTGCGGTGGGACCTGGATCTGCATTACCGGTTGGTTCTATACTTGGAATGCAGGTTGATTCTGATTCTGCACATTCTGTAACTGAGGCATATTTCCTGCCTGCCATTTTGAAATCAACTGAGGGTAGCTTTCAACATTATGATTAATGGATGCATAGTATGTAAATTGCATATAAGGGCATTCCCTTTGATAATGCTCAAATACCCCACAGGTGTAGCACTATATTGATTAGCAACCTCATCCTCCTCTTGGACCTCTGAACCCTCCACAGAATCCTCCTCGGACTCCTCCTTGTTGAAACTGTGGTTGGGCCATCTATTGTTGCGGTGGGGTTGGTTGCTACTGGACATAGTGTGTGGCTTGAAAATATTGTGGCTGATTATACTGTGGTCATGGTGCCTAGTTATACTGTGGTTGTTCCACCATTTGCGGAGAAGGTGCAAACTACAACTGCGCTATAAACTATTGCTACGGTTGCGCAGGGACAAACTACAACGGAGGTGGTGGTGTATACAGCACTTGTGCTACTGGTTGTACTACTTGTGGCTATGCTTGCACTATCCAGGGGTCCTCACCTCTCACAAAGTATGAATCATATGTCCTTTCCTGTAGGAAATCATAAGCGTGGTAGTTTTTGTCATCATGTCCAACTGACCAACAAAATGTACAGTACAAATTTTCTGCATTGGTAACCATCTTCTGCATGTAATCACAGTTCTCATGTCGATGCCCATAGACCTGACATATGCGACACCATGGTACACCAGCAAAACTCATCGGATTCGTTGTTCTTGATAGAAAATAGTTCTGAAGCGTAGGACAGGTGTCTTTGGTATGTCCGCCTGCATGGCAATGGGTGCACCAAAGATCATCATGATCTTCCTTGGCCTTTTTGATATCTTGCAGTTGGAGCATCAAATTGGCCAACTGCGCTTGAATCTGGTTCATTTTGACTGTAGATTCTCCTACTGGTGATGCCTCCAATTTCATCGCGGTCTCCAAATCCTCGCTCTGTGTCACAATCTTTTGCTGCATTAGCGGTTTTCTGATATATGGGACAAGCACGACGATGGACCATTCCTTGTGTTGAACATCGCTCATATGAAAACTGACCCGAGCCATCGATGTCTTAAACCGCTGATCAAAGTCCCAAATCATCTCATTGGGGAACTATTTGATCTCCTTCAATTCAGTAATATACTTAGCCTCAAATTTTGGCTTCTTAAATTCTTCAAATAACCCCATTTGGATCTCATCCAATGTCTTCACAGTACCTCCCTGAGGGATCTGCGTGAACCTCATGAACCATTCCAGCGCATGGTCCCTTAGAGCAGTGTCCAAATGACTTTTCTTAACATCATCATCAACAGTTTGTCGGGCGTTCCAGATCGCCTCACATAAGAACCAGTATTGCTCTAGATCATAAGTGCCATTCCCATTGAATATTAGCAACTTCATTTCGTCGCCCGCCATTCTAGGCCTTCTTCCTCCTGTTGGTGCTCTATACTAGACTGTTGCTGACACGTCGTGCAAGTTGATGAACAGTGTGTATTTGTTCCTTGACGTGGAGTAGTGCATGGAGGTGTGGGCATGTTACTGATGGGGTTCGATCCTATTGTCCTTCCAGGTGTATCCTAGGTCTAGTCTTCCTCATCGTCACAAAAAGGTCACTTTGTCCCGTTTGGTTGTTCTTCATGGCATTGCACTTTGAACATGGTAGGACCTTCTCCTGTCCTCTGCCTCTTCTCTCAAAACCTTGCTCCTCCCCTTGTACAACCACTTGTTTCCTCAATGACCTTCACATTCTCACTAGAACTCATGCCCATCTACCCCTTACCTTTTCATGCATCTCCCCCTTCCATCGCGGTGCCTACATCCTCCGCACTCTAGAGTTCCACTACTCTTGGTCCATATTTAAAATACCTTTTTCACAAACCAGTTTCTTAATGGATAGCTGCAGTGACAATAAGAACCTTCCTCGCAGTCCATTGAAGAACTCTCTTTCTGCTTCGCTAAAGGACTTATTGGTGTTGACCGCAAACTTGGTGATGTATCCTTCGAAGATACTATCTAACCACGCTTCAACTGCCCGCGATGCCTTATTATTGGTTTCTTGTAACTCCTAGATTAACTCTGGGATCCAGGATGTCAGCTCTCCTCCATGAAAGTTTATCTTCTTCTTAGTGAACTTTGCCAGCCATTCCTGCAAAAGGACAGGAAATTCACAAAAGAACCATTCGTGAGGACCGTCATGGATATACCTGTCCAGCCAATGGCCTGTCGACAACTTCAGATTCTGATTTTCAGCTTCAACAAACTCCTGCAACTTTAGATCAAAACACCCTTTGATCTCTGGTTGAGTTGGATGCCAAAACATATCCTCCTCTTAGTAGCAACTCAAGGTCTCAACAACGGAACCATTTTTTTTCGAAACCCACCAACAAAGCCTTATTGACAAGGGTTCCCACTCTGTCGACGCCCAACCAGCGCAATCTCCCTGAGCATCAGCTCGGACAGGTTTTACTCTGCCTAGAAACATCTACGGAGTAGACGAGGTCTCACCTGATGCATTCAAGGGAGAGCTGTCGGAACCGAGTTTCCAGCAGTGGGGACGGAGGATATGGGGATCCAACGAAAGGACACCATAACTACTAGATCTAGAGCTTGTAGTCGGATTTACACCATTTCCTCAACTTGCAGAGTGTATTCAGAACTTATACAGTTATCCCAATATTGCTAATACCGCAGTATTGTCCATAAAACATATCGACTCATAGTAGCAGAAAAAAAAATCACATTGATATAGTAGAAAACCAAGTCGCATTGATATAACCAAAGAGACTAAATCACAACAACATCATAACAGAACAGGTCGTAACATCATAATAGATTAGATAACATCATCATAACAGATTAGATCACAACAGTGATAACATACAAGATGTGTGCTACAATTTCTATATCATATTAATCTTGCGCAAAGGAACCACATTACACAATTCTTCTCCAAAACCAAAGACCGCATACATCAGAAAAACTAGATCAATCGCAGATACACAGGAAAATCTTCACAAAATCATACCAGACTAGATCTTATGCCCCAATTATCCTCTAATGTGATTCTCTTATTCTTCGTCGGTACTATCTACTTACAAAACTAGATCTATAAATAGGATTGCACCATTACATTGAGGGTCCACTTCTAACTAACTTATAACCGCTAATGACCTATTACAACAAAACTTGGTCAAATAACATATAAAATATTCAAAGCGGTTATTTTTTCTGCCCATCGCACTAGTTTGGCCTTGCACGGTACCGGATGAGGTTGCGCAGTTGCCGCGATGCTGTGCAACTCACTTACCAAAACCCCTACCAACAAAAAACATCTTGAACTTGAATATATATCATAAACAAAGGGTAGACATATCAAAAAAAAATTCAAGGTATTAGATAGAAAAAGAAGTTGCAAACTATTTCAAATGGAAAAAGATGACTTAGGACTCAAATATAGACTCTACAAATAAAAAACCATACCATAAAAACCTTAGAACACTAATCAATATTAATTCTAATAACTGAATACCCAAAAGATAGTATGACACCTATAGAATACATACAGTATATCATTAAGGATAACTAGTTACATAAAGGTAAAGTCACCTACAAATACATGCAATCTACTTTTCAATGCACACCGTAAGAATCCCCCACCCCCTATTATGAGTAGTTTCCAAGAAAAATAAAATTGCACTCAAAAATATATAACTAGTCTACTCATTTGTTGAAATACATTGTCACATTTTTTTGGTGCATTTTGTTTCTCTAGAGGATATTAGGATTTAAGAAAACAACCACATATTTTAAAAATTCCAAATACTTTAAATATGAGTAAAACACAAAATTCAACAAAGCTAAGCATCAAGGACTCGAGAGAGCATCCTAAAACCAAATAAGGATCCCCAAGGTATGTCTCTAAAATACAAACACAACTCCCTTTCATCGTAGAACATAGGAAGTACATTAGAATCTAGAGACCAAAACCAAATTGTAAAATCTTATATTTATGCATATCACTCATTTATACAACAATTTAAACTTTAGCCGAAACCATATAGTGTATTCATATTCAATGTCCAAAATAAATCTACTATATCTCCTCTATAAAAATGCTAACATATTAGTTTTTCCCTTTCAGAATGAAAAATAAATTTGAGGTAACATTAATGCTATTCAAACAAAAATTGGGCAGGTTTCACAAACTTTCAAACTGAAGCGACCACTTTTCCAATTATGCTCCATTATTTGATACTTTATATAGTTAATACATGTAAACAAACTTTGCAGATTTGAGAAAAATTGAAATTTTAATGGCCACCTTAAAAACTATAAATGTGTCATAATTTGTAGAACTTTACTCTATTTAGTATATTAAAATATTGACATGTAATGCCATAGGTAGACTGCATTTTAGGCAGAAGAAGAAAATTGACATAAAACGTTTTGCAATTTAAATACAACTTTTACAAACTTTGAGGTTCACACATGTCCTTTACAAACCATCATATAATATTTATACCTTTTAGAAGTATCTAATTAGGTATTTCCATTTGAACATCCAATAAATGTTTCAAGTTTCAAAAAATCATAAAATACTAACAATTAAAAAAATTGTTTAATCACCGAAAGTATTTTATTAAGTGATTTTAAATATAAAATAAATTACAGCGACAATTAATGTTATTTATACACAAATTATGAAAAGTTCTTCATGTAGCTAGAAAGGATAGTACTTGCAATTGAAATAGAAGAATAATATAAACAAGTGGAATAAGCAACAAAGTTGCTTGGTCCCTGCCTCCTAAGAAGAGATTGAAAACAAATATAATTACAATTTCAAAGAAATTAAAACAAAAATGAATTAAACAATGAATCACACATAGTATAGACATTTAATAAAAGAGGAAAATATTGTAATCATAAACATGGTTTCTTTATGAATTAGAAAAATGTAAGTTTTGTACGAGTAAGAGGGAGGAACAAGGATGCATAAATAGAAGAGTGAATGGTATTAGAATTAAAGTCACATAGAGTTTGCAAAGAGAGGTCATAATCTTAGCACAACCCTTTGCTAAGCTTCTAAGGTCACATAGAATTGAAGTCACAATACCTTAAAGAAGAGAGAAATTAAGGGCATAAGTCTTGATAGTCTTCTGTGCCATTTATGGTCCATTCATAGGGTCTTAATAGTTTATTCTACAAGTTAGGGACACAAGTTTTCATAGTTTCTTTTACAATTCATGCTGGACCATATATAGGATCCCAAAACTCCATAATTTTTTTAAATATGTAATATTCGTTTTATAATTAGGATAAGTTTATGTCTTTTAACCATTGGTAGTCTGCACTACACAGTGCACTACTGTGTACTACAGAATCTCCCGCGTACATGTTTTTTTAGCTTAGGGCTACAGAATCTCTCGCGTACATGTTTTTTAAGCTCAGGCGAAAGTCATCGTCAGTCACTGACAGTACTACCATAAAAGCCTCATGAACATTAAAGCTCTGTGTATAGTGTAGTGTGAAAATACAGAGGATCCGGCCTGTGTACTCATCAATCAAATTAGGAGCTTGATATTTTTGTTTCCCTCGGTAAAGGAGCTTGATATAAGGGTGCGAGGTGACTCAACTCTCTGAGAGTTATTTCCTAACATTTCTCCACGACTTTGTTTGAGGAACCAGAGCTCTTCCTGTTATCCGTCCGTGAAATATGGACTCCAGCACTAACGTTGTTATAGCGAAGATAGAGGAAAATTGGGTTATGCAAATTAAGGAAAGACTGGATGGAATACAAGAAGAAGAAGTGGAGGAGGAGTTGCGTGTGTCTGTGTTTCATGTGCCCAAAGAGTTATTAGCACTGAACCATGAGGCTTACATTCCTCGGTTTGTTTCCATCGAACCCTATCACCGTCGGAGAAGTGATCTCCATGATCATATTGAGCGCTACAAACTCTCAGCTGCTTGTAGATTTCAGAAAAGAATCTACGGATCCAAGTTTGAGACCGTCGTTGTGGAGGAATTTAAGAAGCATGACAAGCAAATCCGGGGCTGCTATGACGAGTTCATCGAATATAAGGAAGAAACCTTGGCATGGCTCATCGCTTTGGACATCGTCTTCCTTCTCGAACGTTTGCAGTTTTATGTCAGAAATGCTGACCAAAGCTTCTGCATGGACTTCAAGCAACTAGGACTGGTTTTAGATCTGTATGGCACCGTTGCTTCCCAAAATTCCATTGTCAGAGATGTGATGATGCTGGAAAATCAACTGCCGCTGTTTCTTTTGCAAGCTTTTGGAGTTGCAGTTTGAGGGTTCTAAAGCAAACGCTGAGAAGAGGCTCCACAGGCTGCTAAGACTCGTATGCCAAGAATTATCTCCTTTCACCTTCAAGTTACCCGATGATTCAAAGCTACATATAGACATTAAAAGAGGGCACTTGCTGGAGGTGTTGTACTACTCTATCGTTTCTCTTTCCAACAATCATAACACAGCTAGTCCAATTGAACAAGAAATTAGCCATGCTTCTGATACATCCGGCTTGTCAACCATTATACATGAAAATGATGTGCCTGTTGCATCCCAGATGTCAACCATTTCATGATTTATATGGAACAATTTGTCTTTCAAGATTGGCCCCTCCGGTGCGCCGAACGTGAGGCTTCTGCAATTTGTGAAGAGGTTGCCCTTATCTGATATTCTTGCTACTCTTGGGAAACTGCCTGGTCTGCGTTTGTTTAGGAGTCGCTTGGATTTTCGTGACAATTCTATTCAAGATGCCATCAAAACTATGGAGGGAGAAGTTGAAGAATCCTCTACTACGATCATACTGCCCAGGCGAGACGAATTAGCTATTCCATCTGTGGCCGATTTATACTTTGCAGGTGTCAGATTCTCAGTTGCCCATGGCGACCTAAGCACAATACGATTTGATAAGGTTCGACTGAAGTGGGCTGTCTGCAAGTCAAATTTTGGTTCCGGAATAAAGTCAGTATTTGAATTATAAATAACATAATAATAAAATAAATGCTGATGTCATAGTAGCCATGTGTCAAGTGAAAACCAGATACCAAACTCCAAAGCTGACATCATTCCTGATTGGCCAATTAGAAGTTGACAAAATAGCAAGGGAAAATATTTTTATTAAAATTTAAAATATTTTTTGGCAAACTCCAAAGCTAAACTTTAGAAAAAAGATTTTAAATTTTTGGTTAGCTGCAACTAATAGAAAGGTCAAAAGGAAACCGATTGCTATATACCTGCTGAGGCAGGTATAATAATATAAATAATTTTTTATTGATATCTATTGGAAGATTATATACTTCAATCGGATCTTGTGCACATATGAGTATGTTTTGTGCCAACATATGTATTCCTAGTTTCCCATAAGTATTCAACCAGTGGCAAAGACACACCCTTGAATGGTGAGAATGAGAGTGTGAGAACCACCATAATAAATTGATGAAGGTTGATGATTTTGGAGGGACTTTCAAATAGTGGGCTCCCATTCGGACATGGGTGAGCACAACCTAATATCCCAAAGTTTCCATCGCCCCACACCGCTGCCCACTTTTTTTTTCTGCAATCCCAAAAAGAAGAAGGTGATTTGTTAATGGGAGAGGTGTTGTTTCTCCATCTCCTATGACTACTCATAGTTATGGCTCTATCGATTTCGCTCAATGGTTTCCACACCATGGAATTGTACCTTCCTCTATAATATGGATGGATTTTCCAAAAACATTGTATTTATGCTACATGAAATCGTGACCTAACGAAACCAATGTTAAGGCTTTCAATTTTGAAATACGAAATAAGGTTCCTAGCCACAATAATAATGGATATGTAATGTGATTGGTATCCTTGCACACTCAAGGTGATAATTACATAGTACTAAACCTGAGAACAACATCTATTGATTTATGAGGGTATGAATCCCGCAAAAGGTGTTAAATATAGGAACATAGATTTGGTAAGGTCTCCAGGTTACTAGCTTCCTAACAGATGTGGGTGATGAATAATGAAATGAATTTCCTTGGTGACAACTTAAAAAATCAAAACTTTGTATTAAATTCCCACTTAGAGAAGGAGATCAAATGAAAATCAATCAATGAATCAATTAGACAAAATATATATTCCATTATTGGGTTGAACCATGTATAGGTTTGCATATGTAAGGTATTTCTCGATGACCTACTTCTCATGGTGGTTTTACTAGGGTAGATGGTCAAGTTTCGACCAAATGTGTATTGATGATGAGGGTGATCTTTATATGCATTATATCTTATTTAGGAATGACAAGTTAGTTCTCAACATGCATTATTCGTGCATGTTTCATCGAATTAAGTGTTGTTCCCATCATAACCTATTTGGGTTGGGAATTATTGCTTCAAAGATGGGTATTTGCAAAAATATGTTTATCCTCGATCAACCCGCAGTAACTCCATCAACAAGATTATACACAATTTATTTGGTTGAACACCACTGTGGCAAAGTAAGCGATGAATGTTCGAGTAAAATTTTATTCTTAGTGAGATTAATAGATTGATGCTACATATGATGGATTTTATGCTTCTACTAAATGGGATAGTTGTTTCTCTCATACCAATGGAAAAGAATTGCTCTTCCACCTCCTTGTATCAATCCATATTTTAATCACTATGCGTTCAATCACTAGGTGGTTTTTCCATTCTCCTTTTTCGTTATTATTTTTCGTACCAAAATACCATTGGAGGATAAGAGGTTACAATTTTTTTCATTCCAATAAACCTCTACTCTATGATGGAGTTATGACAAGGGAAGCAGTTTTATTGGCTAATAGATCACATATTGCAATATCATCATCTAGGTTTACCCGAAATCTTGGAGGTAGGTGTTTCTCCCTGACAAGTGGTATGATTGAAAGAGAGAAGGTGGTCTCTTTTATCGGTGACACTTTCCTTTTATTTATTTATTTATTTCTCATCTTGCAAAGTAATGTGAAGTTAAATAGCTTTCAATAGGGTGTAATAAAAACTAAATTCAAAAATCCACCATCAATTGTTGACAAATATAAGAAGGGAAAACCTAAATTCGATAATTTGACTACTAATCATGTTTCGCTCCTAATTTTCTAAAGTGACCTAAATATTATTTGATCATTTTGAGTTGTATTTAATATGGATTCCATATCAACAGTTGGATTCTTATTAGAATATGGTAGTTCATCTGCAAGTGTTGATACACGGTCAACAACCAAAGAAGATCATGTGATTGCCATAAGGCAAAGATGATAACTTGCATATTTCTCTCCCTTCAATGGATTTTGTATTGCTCCATAAAAATTTAAGTTGTATGATATCAAAAACATGGCATGAACTGGTACATATGGCTCAAATGTTCCACAAAATATTGCCACTAATAATTTAAAATAAAAAATTAAGTGGATAAAAAGATAAAAATTTTGAAAAAAATGTTTTGGCCCTCAATAATCGTCGCTATAGAGAAGGACATAACAGTTCGTCGCTCCAGTGACAACAGTTCATGGAAATAGTGACGAAATCACAACATTCTTCGCTATAGCGACTGTAAACCTAACATCAACATAAATGGTCATTGATGCATGTCCTAATGATCATATTATATATTACGGAAATTATGCATCAGAAAAAAATGCCCACAATGTGAAATTAGTAGATATTGAATTGATCAAGTAACAAAAAAGGTGCCTCACAAAGTTCTTTGTTATATTTCCATAATTCCACATTTCCAACGACTATTCAAGTGCCAAAGTATAACACATTTTATGGATTACCATGCAAAGAACAAAAGTGAAGATGGTGATCTTCGAATGTCTGCAGATGGTTTTGCATTGAATAACATCAAAGAAAAATGGCCAATTTTTAAATATGAACCTTGTAATGTTAGACTTTCATTGGTATTTTATGGTTTCAATCCATTTGGAGAGCTTCATTCTACTTACTCAGTGTGGCATGTTTTTGTCATAAACAATAACCTTCCTCCTCATATGTTGATAAAGAGAGAGTACACAATGTTGGAAATTATTATTCCAAGTATTTTTTTTTGAAAGTAGTTATATTATTTCATTGATTTTTGGTTTAATTGTTGCATGAGAATACCTTTTATATAGTGACACATAGCTAAATAGCATTGTATGTTGAATAATAAATTAGGTAAGTACCAAGTTAAATATATGAATGTATATATTGAGCCTCTTATCGATGAGTTATTGAAGTTATGGGATGGAATCATTATGCATGAAATATCCATACCAATAGGGCAGAAGCAATTTCAGTTCCATGGAATACTTACATGGACAATTCATGATGCTCTAGGCTTAACACATTTTTGTGGTATGTAACTTTTTGTTGCACGTCGTTAAAATTATATGTTTTTAAGGTAAATATCATGCATTTTTAAATTAATAATACTTTGATTCTATAACATTGATACATATATCTTGTAGGTATTCAAACAAAGGGAAAATTTGCATGTCCAGTATGTGGTCCTAGGATAAAGTCTCATCATTCAAGAAGTTTAGCAAAGGAGGTGTTTGATGAGTAAAGGCACTTATTAGTAGAGGTAAGGATTCATGTTAGAGGTAAGCATGCATGGTAAGTTGTTGGTAATGGAGGCATAAATTCTTGCAAATATCAAGAACTAGGGATCTTCACTAAGTGGCATGCTTCAAGAGGTATTCTCCTCTCTTCCTCCCTTCTCAAACTTACGAAAAATTGATTTGATTACAATGAGGATGATGGTTAAGATGGTGATGATGATTATCATAACACTAAATTTGTTATCATCATCAACATAATATTCATCATCATCATCATTAGCATCATCATCATTGTCATCATTATCAACATCCTCCTCCTCCTCCTCCTCATAATCATCAACATCATCCTCATCCTCATCCTCATCGTCAATTTTATAATCATCATAATCATCGCCGCTGTCATCAGCATCATCATTGTTATCATTAATATCATCATCAATGTTATCATTGTCATTGTCATCATCATTAGCATCATCATCTTCATCTTCATCTTCATTGTTATCATCAATATCATCATCATCATCATTAGCATGATCGTCATCATCTTCATCGCCTTCATTGTTATTATCATCATCATATTCTTCTTCTTCTTCTTCTTCATCCTCATAATCCTCCTCCTCCTCCTCCTCCTCATGATCATCACCATCATCTTCATTGTTATCATCATCATCATCACTTTAAATAAAATACCTTAAGATTTTCCTCTCTTGACCATGTTCGAGGTAATGGAATTTTCAGAGGTTTGTTTTTACAAAAAACCTCCAAAAATTCAATTGTCATGACATACAAACAACCCCTATTATTTATAGCATACAATCTTAACCTATATAACCCTTGGAACCTAAATTTTAGCCACTTTAATACATAACCTTATCACCCTGCTATAAATACCCACCAATATAACACCTAATATTCCTTATAACCTTCAAACATTCTCACACATATCAATATTAAGCTTGAAATTCCTATCCCCTATAACCTATAACAACTACTCCCTTTCATTCAATTGCTACTCAGTAGATATAGTGTTTCCAACTTGCAAGTTCATTAAGGAAAGTTCAACATTCCAAGTTATTATTTAATTCAAATTTCAGTAGTGTTGTACCAAGCCTATAGAGTGGCACTAGAAGTGAAAATATCAATTTAATAAATGCCAAAGTTCTCCCCATAATATTGTCGAGTGAATTAGCACCATATATATTGCAATTACTCATTTAATAGAAGGGTACTTGTCCATCCCTTTGGCTAATTCAATCACATGGGTGTCCATACTTGAATATAAGGCATTCACATTGAAACAAGTTCATTTTCAAGTTGAATTTTGACATAGAAAGACAAGCCTCCTCCATGAAACCAAGACAATATATTGAAGTTAAGGTTACATTTCAAATTATTTTTCAAAGAGTGAGATGCCCATAAACCTCCAATGCCATTTCTTTCTTTCCTTTAGCCTCACACTACCCAAATTTTCCTCCAAAGTGTCCATACATATAGGGGAGTGTTGTTGGATTGAATAATTTGAACTTATGTTTTGAATGAGTTGCTAGTTAGTATGAATTAATAAGTAATATCATTCATACCATATCTCTATTTGTCCTTCATAATTGTCTTCCTCAACTTCTAGCAACTAGATAAGACTATTTTTTGGTACACACATATAGAAAAAACCATGCAACAAGGTGCATATTCTTAAAGAGAATAATAGATATTATATAATATTATTATATTATATAATAAACATAATAAACATTAAAAAAAACACAAAAAACAACATACATTTCCTTTTACCATTTACCAACATTGTGGCCTGCCTCCCTACCATCCTTCTATGTGGACCTCCCGCTCGAATGCTCCATTCCACTCAGGCTAGTAAGAGAAGAGACAATAAAAATCAACCCTCTAAGAGAAAGGAGACCTCAAAAAGTAGACCTCGATAGCAACAAAACCTCAGCAACATCAATGACCTTGGCAAGCAATCCTCGACAACCTCAATGATGTCGACAAGGAAATATTCCTCCAAAATTGGTTAGGTTTTGTCTCTTTCTTGAATAAAATGTTTCCATTGATGATTGTCTTGTTATCTTGTTGGGTTCGAGTCATTCAACAATATTGTGAGGGATAAATTTAACAAAAAACATACTCTACGCCTCAGTTCATCTTCGAGATCTAATGGTGGGAGTCCTTTACCCTCCTCTTGGTCTAGTGAAAACCCCTTTATTACATTTTGTGGCCTTTACCCATACCTTAAGGCTTCCATTACAATGGAATCCTTCTTTACTTAAAACTCATCTCTTGTCTCTGTGGGACATATATTTGATCCCTACACACAAAAAAATACAATTGTTAGAAGGTCACATATTGTTTGACACTAAATGGAGGACTGATACATCTGGATTGTTTTTCATATTCACTTACATACACACAGTCTGCAATAAAATTCATCTACTTAATCCCTTTTGGCTAATGCAAATATGAAATCGGTTCAACTAAATGCACATGTAATCAATGGTTTAATTCCATCATGAATGTTAATATATGGTTGATACTTTGATTATATTGATGTTCACACTTCATTCTAACTGGTTAATGATTCTTGCAGCTAAAGTCTGGAACTAATGATTGCATGATAATTCTAAGGGACTGATATTATATTTGTTTCATGGCATTATCTTGTTAGATTAATGATCCTCCATCTTTCTATGACATTGGTTTCCTTCAGTTAAACATTCATGAGTGAGGGGTATCCCTTCCATCCTCACCATCATCATGAGTGGGAGGTATCTCTTCCACTAATGTTTCCCATGATTTGTATCTAGACCCAACCATTGTTGCATGCAATGAATTTGTGTGATAATGTTGAACGAAACCAAACATCTCATAATATTCTCATTTATTTCATGCCCCAAAATAGTAGTTCCCAAAAATCTCATAGATGTTTTTACTGCATGCTTCTTGGTTTAGTAAGTATTGTGCAGAAAAATCGATGTTTGTTTTTACTTTGAAATTAAATTCTTAGTTTTAGTTGAAAATATTTTTGTAAGAAAAGTCACTCCTTGGTATTTTTATTATATAATAACGTTATTATATTGGATCTTGGTCAATAGACCAAGACGATGAAGCGTGATGACCTCCTCTCCTATATGGTTAAGTCAAGTTGTTTCTCAAGGGACTAGACACCCCTTGATGATATCACCAACACTTAACCATCAAGAGCAGTAGGAGAACCAAAGGATCACTTCATCCAGTTAGGACCTTCCTATATAGTGATGATGAAAACAATTATTGTATGGAACATGTGAACTATATACCTTGAGAGAGAATTCCTTGTTGATTACCTTTGTCCTTGTATTCCTCATTATTCAATTATCCTTTAATATATTTCCATCTCTAATGTCTTTTGGCGGCTATGCTAAGGATTCTTGGGTTGTAGGGTTTCATTACAATGTAATTCTTCATATCTTTGTGAAGGATAGGTTTTTGCTTAAACCATGAAGTGAACCCTAATGTTCATTTGTGTGCCCTAAAGCTAATCCATGAGGCTTAGATGTGGGTTGGACTGTTGATTAAACTTGGAGTGTGGATTAAACTTGGACTGTTGGGCTATCTTGAACTGTGGACTCAACCATGGCTAGGTTGTGAATCAGCCGTGGGATGGAACCATGAATTGATTTATGGGTCGTGGACTATGTTTCCACCTTTTCGGAGCTCAGGATGGAACCATGAACTACTTTGTGGGCCGTGAATGTAAAGTGGATTGTATAATTTTGTTATTAACACTGTTATTGTTTAGTTTCATCAATTATAATATTGTTACTATACATGGCATTTGGTAACACATTCAAATTTTGAATATATGACATTAGTGGAATGATAAAGATTTGAAGATGTTTTTCTTGAATTCCAATTTTTTAAAGTTTTGTTGGTCCATTCCCATCCTTTGTTGCCCCCTTATTTTCCCAATCAACACCTAGGGGTGTATGATGCAGGACTAAGAACATATACCTTGTAATTGCTTACCTACAATTTCTGTTTATCAAGGAAACAAAACAATAATTCCTAATAAAATTCCCAATAGTGTAATCAATAAAAAAACTTGAAGAATGAAACAAACCTGAAGGTAAATTAAGGGATAGTAAATTATGTCATATCACAAACCTTACCTATCATGATGTACATCAATTCTCCAAATTCCAACTTTCTCTTTAACTTGAACAATTTATTACGATCGTTGATACAGAGGAAAAATAAAAATGGATACTTGTTCCACATGAATCCCTGCAGAGGGATGAGTTTATTTGTTTTCCATGTTAATGAGTTGTTTCAGTTTTAACTGTTGTAGAAAAATTTGTTGGAAACAACAATTATGAATAGATTTCACAATTAAAATCAACCTAAGCTAACCCTAAGCTAACAAATAAAATAAACGTAACTAACCATAACAACCAGATTCTAAAGTAAAGAATAAGTTTGAATACTATGGAACTAAAACTAGCTCTACCCTAATTAGACCCCAGTATGACTTTCCAACTTGCCCTATCCCTCTTGTTCTCCCTAGTTTCACCCTCATATTTTCCTTTGAGGCATCTTTTGGGCTATTTAGTTACTCAGGTCTATTGTTGCTATACTAGCATCCTATACACTTCCCTTGAGCTGATGTAGCAACTTTATTTTGCCCCCTCGGTCACCCTACAGGATACTAGTAGACTTGCCCTTCCTTCCATTCAACAGTACATCCTTGGGACTCTTCCCTATGGTTGTTACTACCTTGCTCCTATTGGTGACAATCATTTACCCTCCTCTTGTTCTAGTGCAAACCCATTATTAGATCATGTGGCCTTTACCCATACCTTAGGGTTTCCCTTACAGTGGAAGCCCACTTTAATTAAAACCCATATCTTGTCTCTATGGGACATACCTTCGATCCCTGCACACAAAAAAATACAATTGTTAGAAGGTCACATATTGGTTGACACTAAATGGAGTACTAATACATCTAGATTGTTTTCCATATTCACTTACATACACATAGTCTGCAAGTAAATACATATACTTCATCATTTTTAGCTATTGCAAATATAGAATTGGTTCAACTAAATGCACATCTAATCAATATTTGAATGCCATCATGAATATTAATACATGACGGTTAATTTTATTATACTATTGTTCATACTTCATTCCAAATGGTTAATGATGCTTGAAACTAAAGTTTGTACAAGTTCTATTTTCTCTTTAGATGCAACTACAATGGGTCCCCTCAACTTTTATTCTTCATTGCGTTGAAGAGGCACATTCTACATCCTAGTAGGGGGAGATGTATAACTCCTTTCATGCTCATCTAGAAGTTGGCACATGTCCTTTTTAAAAAATAATAAAATATTATAAAATAATAACATGTCGACTTAAATTAGAGTTAAAACATTTACAACGGCATATATTTAAAAAACACAAATTAGATAAATTGGAGATGTGTAACTCCTTTCGTGCTCATCCCAGAGTTGACACGTGTCATTTAAATGAAATAATAAAATAATAACATGTACGCTCAAATTAATAACTGGTATTAGTTTTGTATTATAAAAAGAACAAGTGCATAAAAGCTATAATATATCCAGAAACTTAAAAATTAATATTCTAAATAGAGTCCACCTGTCTAATTACATCGTGGATGGATTGGCATATAGTAACAGTTACAATCAAAATGGAGCATAAAAGCTCTAATAAATCTGGAAACTTAAAAATTACTATTCTAAAGAGAGTCCAACTGACATAAAACCAAAGAAGGAAAAAAACTGATCCCCAATAGGATTCAGAAAGATATAAATAGGTTCCTGGATATATGGTGCAAGATGTCCCAATTTATTTTCCTTCTCTGTTCTTCTGCTTCTCCTCCACTTCATTATGAACCCTTTGTTTGAAGGTCATGGTACCCATCTAGATTTCAACTTACAGAAGTCGATCTGAGAGTTCCAGTGAAATCAAAGTTTTCCTACTGATCACCTATCATTTCTTGTTTATATTTTTGAACTATTCTGGTTTATGGACAAATTCCACCAAATTCTCCAGTTTTTCATTGGTTTCCTCCCAATATTTCCTCAATTTCCTCTTTTGATACTTCATGGATTCGTTAACTTAGTGAAACTTTCTATCCATGGATTCCCTTGCATGCTTTGGACAACAATCGTGACTCTCCTCACTAGATTCCATTTCCAACTTGAATTGAAGCAAGTCCTCATGAATGTGGTATGAGTTCCTAAGAGTTCCACCACCACAGGCCAAAAAAATGAAAGTAAGGAGCCCTTAACTTGGATAGGCAAGAGGAAAAAATGGTCCATCTCCTCTTGAGTGAGCCCATATATAATTCCTTACCTCTTGTGATCAGATAGTATGATCAATGATTTCATAATTTCCTTCCCTTCCGACGTATAACAAACTGCAAGTGAAACCACTGAACGAGCTACCTTCGCACCTCACATTCTGGGTTGCGAGAAAGTGATCCTTGTTCCCACAAGAAAGGTTTACATCTCAGTGTCCCTCTATCCAAGGATTTCCCCAAATCCATGTGCCTCCTCTCACGTCAGCACATGTCATGGTGAATACATTCGACATGGAAGAGACATGACTTCCACTAGGGGAGAGGGTCCAAGAGTTCCACATGAACATCTAGTAAGAGGGAACCAAGGGCTAAGGAAACCACATTGTTGGAATTATTATGAGGGAATCTGAGTTTTTTTACAAAAAGTTCTAATATCATCCATCTCTTTGTTTGTTAATGGGTATTCCTTAGAGAAATTTTCATCATTCACAGAGGAAAAATAAAAATTGAGAATTGTTCCACCTGAATCCATGCAGAGGGATGAGTGTATCTATTTGCAATGTTAATGAGTTGTTCCATTTTTAATTGTTAGAGAAATATCTATTGGAAACAACAATTATGAACAACTTGCACAATTAAAATCTCAAATTGAACCTAAACATATAGCAAAAACCAACAATAAAATCCAACACCTTGAATTAAGTCATCTTTCACTTGTTGGCTGCAACCCTCTTTTTGGACTATTTTTTTATATCCTTATAAGATTCATGCTTACCTTTAGAAAACTCTCTCTCAAGGTATGATCCCATTCCTTGGTGAATTGTTTCTTGAAAGAGAAGGTCAGATCCTAAATGTGTCTGAGTATGAGGATAGTCTAAACCAATGTTTTTTGATACTAAGTTCTAATTATTTTACTGGTCTTGAATTTGCTTTTATACTATTGTTACTGTTCATCTCAAGGAACAACTTTATCACAAGGATCATGGAAGAGTGATAAAGTCAAAAGAGATGAAAGTTATGTTTAAATGATCTCACTACTTCACATCTAGCACAATGTTGTAAATTTTACTTAGTTTTCATTGTTGTGCTATTATGCATTTTGATCACATCATCTATTTTGGATCTTCTCATTATATAGTGATGATAAAAATATATGAAACAATGTACCTTGAGAGAGAGAAAATATTTTAAAGTCCTTGGTCTTGTTGATTCTATGTATAAAAGGGGTTGGTTATCCACCTTTATGGTACACCATGGTCTTATGGGTATGCGGATTGCCTTAGATTCTTATTGTGACCCCATTTGGTTGACTTATGGTCCTAGCACTCTTATTGATCCAAAATAATTATAGATTAGTATTATTATTGTTATTTGTTATTGATAAGTAATGTTGTTATTTTCCTATACATTGTTATTGTCTTGTTTCATTAGTTATAATATTGTTACTATACATGGAATTTGGTAAATCATCTCAAGGACCAAATTTAACATAGTGACCATTGGAGTGGTAAAGTTAAAAGAGATGAAAATAATACCCAAGTGAGATATATCATTTCAAATAACCATGATGAGTATCGGTGGAGGTGAGTTCGCCAAAGAGGGGGCAAGTATATAGGTTTTATGATATGCTCTTCACAAAATCACAAAAATAGCACTTGAAGGGCCAAACATAAATACAATGAGACATGGGAGCATTATATTGGGGGATACCCTTAGGTTGGATGTTTCTGTCAAATATAATTACTTAATCATTTTATTAATACCTTTAACTTAGAAGACATTCACTAATGTCTAGCAAATTCAATAGACCTAGATATATCATCCATTTGGAAAAAAAGATGGAAAAGGGAAACTCCCATAGGATTACATAGAGAGGAGGAACAAATTTGGAATCAATTTGTACAAACACCTCAACAATGTCCTATAACAATGCACAGATGGTACCCTCTTTGCTTCATCCTCTGTTTTTAGGGGAGAGTGAGATAGAGGAGTGGATAATTTTTTTTTAAATTGGAGATAAAATAACAAATTTAATTTTTACAATAAAGTATTGATAATAGAAAGACCATGTGGGGTGCCCTCCAAATATGGTTCTATCCCAAGTGAAGAAAGGAATATTCCAAGTATAGAACCATTGATAAATTTCCTTTGAAATAGTGTAGCAATATCATCATCATCACCACCACCACCACCATCATCATCATCATGTTTGGCAAGTTCAGACCAAAAAATGACTTTGGCTCACGGGATGGGTGGGATAATGGTGGGAATACATCGTTTGGTTTGGATGTGGGTTATTATTAATTCTAGGGATTAATATTTATGGTAATTCATAGGATTCATACCTTATGGGTTACAAAGGTTAGGGAATATAATTGTTAGGAAGAGATTTTATAAGATTATTATGTTTTTCTTTGTAGTACTTTAATGATTATTGTAGCTCTTTGTTTTATAGTATTGTGTTGATTACAAGCATTAATATACCTATATTTATGCTTTTCAAAATATGTAAGTGAAATGTTTGTTCACTTTTTTTCATATCTTATTTTTGAATATGTCTGACATCTTCCGAGTACTATGGTTATCCTCAAGGGATTGGAAACCCCTTGCAATGTTCACTTGAGGAATATAAGATGACCACATGAGCTTCCTTATCCAGTGAGATTGATTATGAAATTCCAATATTTGCATGAGACACATGAGACATATGACCCCTTACAGTTGAGAAGGTCGGGTAACCTACCCTCAGCCTGACTTGATGTGCATGAGCCTAGTATGCCATCAAGTTTCCTTGTTATGTTACGTTGACTTGCATGTTTACTTGTATGTGATGTTTATCCTTGTGGTGACTCATGCTTGACCCTTGCATGGTAACATTGAGCTATACAACCCTTAAATGTTTACATCCATATTGTTGATGACTAGTGTGACGCCTTAGTATTGTTTTCCACTCTTGTGGTTACCTTAATATCCCTCCTTAGGTACCATCCACCATAGCGCTACCTTATATGACTTTTTTGGAGTACTTTGTCGTCATTTTTTATTATGAGTTTGGTGTATGATTGTGCTTCTACTGTTTTTTATTTGTGAGGGTTGGATGATATTTTTTAGGGTCTTTTCCATTTCTGGGTTCTCTCCTTTCACAGGTATGTTGGTCTAGTTGAGTCTCATGAAAGTAACCTAATGCTAAGAGGTTGAAGTCCGTTTAATAGAAGCATTTTTTTCTGAGGATAAGAGAGTTCTAGCCTAATATCTGATGTTGATTTTATAATTGGTTTAGATATGATATATATTGCTACTGTTATTACTGTTATTGTTTTCAATGCTTTAATGGTTATTGTATCTCATTGTTTTTGGGCCATGCTGGACATGAAGGATATTAAGGTATGGTTTGTCTTTTCCACAAAAATTACATAATTTTATTGTACTATAGTGATACATACAAGGGATGATTCTAGATCCTTATAGTTGTAAAGTTGAAGGCCAAATTTGTTGGAAAAGGATTCTCTCAAAAGGAGGGGGTTCATATTAATGAGACTTTTTTTCCAATTTAAATATATTTTGGGATGCATGGGCAAGACCCAGGTTTTCTCTGTGTATCTTTGTTTATGTGCATGGTTACCTTTTATTGATCCTATTTTTATTTTCTCTACAATTAATTAAAGTTATAATAATATATCAAATCTCTAACATGTTCGACAAGCATTTTCAACTCAACATAGCATGGATCTTCATCAAGATTCAGCCATGAGAGAGGTTCTTATGCATGAGGGCACAACGCTCAAGAATACATCAATAGGTGAGGTGCATTACTCAAGAGTTACACTATAGTATGTTCTTCCAATTTGTATCATTATGTGGGGTGTTAATTTAGAATTTGGTGTGAATTTGAGGGGGTGGAATAATATTGTCCATAAAACTCTATTTCCATCATCTGGAATCACATTTTTTAGAAGACTTAGTATGCCTTTTGGAGGTAATCACCTTTTCAAAGTATTCTTAGATTATATTATTCTTATGGTGGTGTATTCTTTTGAAAATTGGAAGAAATTGTACAATTATTATCCTACCTTCACCTCAGTAATCCATTCCTTGTAGATCCTTACAAACAATAACCAAACCCCCCTCCTAGAATACCAACTCCATGAATACTACCTCTACAAATTAAATCAAATATTTGTTCCCCATCCCGCAAATTGCTTGATCCTAGTAAAGGAATCCCATTCCTTGTCCAATGGTGGACATTTCACACTCATAAAACCCTTCATCACTTACAACACCACTTTTGTTGGCCATCCTTGTACAAATTTGTATAATAATTCATCCATCATGCTAAACCTGTCAATCATAAAGTTGAAACTTATCAACCTCTCCATATTCCTTCTCACATTTGGGAGTCCATTACCATGTATTTTATTAGTGATGTCCCAATCAAGGTATTGGACACCAATGTCATTTATTACCACATTCAGGACTTCAAATTTCCCTTAAATACATACTATTTCCCTAATATGAACTTTGGATGTAACATCAATACCACAACAAATTATGAGTACAAATAAGTCCTAACTTGATATATATCGGCACGAAATGTCATATCTATTGGCTATAACAACTTGTATATGACTTGAAGTGATGTTTTAGCACCAAGAATTCATCGACTACCTTGATGAAGATATTAGAACCCCTTCGGATGAGAATATACCCCTTAAAAAGTCACATTTTGAGTTGGAATAAACCCATGTTCAAGTCTATAATTGATACAAAAAATTTTGAAGATGGAAAGCTTTGGAAACCTTCCTAGAGTTCAAGATTATTGAACAACAACTGTACCAGAGGATATATGGATGAATTGTTACGGTATGTGTATGTGTATATTTATCATGAAGTAATGTAAATGTCATATGCTAGGTGTTTGGATATATATCACATTGCATAGTTGTGCATCATCATTCATCCATTTTGTTTGCATTTTAAAATTTCTTCAAATACCTACCATTTGGAAGACCCTCACCTCTCCTAAATGATTGTGCATGATATCAATATTCCTAGTGGTGAATGCAATCAAATTTGTATTTTCTATAATCCTTTTAGAGGTTGAATATGACATCAAAATTTCTAATTATTTTGAGTTATTTTATGTTTCTATTGAGAGGTAGAAGGAAAATTTGATTCTAAAGTTGATCGTTCAATATGGAATCTACGATACTTTACCCCTCAAGTTTGAAAGAGAAAGGTATGGATATTAGTGAATGCCTTTTATTTAATCAAATATTGTTCCTTAACCATGAAGATAAAGTATTAACCATACTCTATACACACACACACACATATTGAAAACTATTATTAGATAAATTGATAATTTATTCTTCTTTCAAGTTATAACTTTTTCTTTGCTTTTATTGTTCATAGTTTTTTATTTTGTGGTTTCCACTCTTTTTATTCACTTTTCACTACTTTTAAGTTTACTTATATTCTCTCCTTTTGTTATCATTGGTTAGGTTTTCTTAATCATTTCTCCACTCAATGGGGAGTGAGTTTATTCAAATATACAATGCTTCAAAGCTTCACAACTTTCAACATTGTAAGGTTATTCATGATTATGATTCTCTTAAATAATTTCTCATTATCATTCTTCTTATGGATACTTTATGGCACTTCACTACTTCATGTGTATTCAATATGTTATGGTGTTTTCATATTAACATTTCAATTCAACAAACCAATTTTTTATTCAATAAGTCGCCATCAAAGATATTCTAAGGTTGACATCAATGACAAATAAAATGTCCAACAATGAACTCATTAGTGTGCACATGATTTGAATGACAATGTTTATGTTTTTTTTTTCATTGTTTATTATGGTGATTGGTTGTTACCTCTTGAATGATATAAGCCTAGTACAAAAAAGTGCTAATATGCTAGAAATGGTAACCTGCACCGATATCTATCCTTTAAAAAATAATAGTGTAATGCATAGACAATACAAATAACATGCTATTACAATGCTTACACCTATTGCAAAAATTGAAAGAACCCATGGTTTTGAGATTTGACTCATAAGATAGCATAAAGTAAAATGGTGCTCACTACAAGAACTATATACATATTTTAGTAATACCTCTGAATTCAAATTTAAAGTCATTTTGGAAAGCATTCATATATTGGGGAAATGTGTGAGATGGATACTCATGGAAATGTCAAATATTTGTGGTGCATTACATGCAAAGGCATAAAATTTTGAGGTCAAGGTTTCATTATTAACATATATAATTGGAATGAACATGTGGTATGAGTGTGATACCCATGAGGCGTAAACATCATAATTTATCTTTGTGAAAATGTTTGAGGATGCCTAGTTTTGTGTGGCATGGTATTATCCACGCACTGTGAAGAAACCATGGGGATGAAATCCATCCTTTCAACTTGATCTTAGCTTATAACTTCATGGAATTTCCATATCATTGTGTTCTTCTTCTCCAACTCATGATGAAATCATCATTATGAGGCTATGAAAGGGAATTATTGAAAATACATTTCACTTATCCAACGCAGTGGTGAAATGCTTCAAACAATAAAAAACTTTTGGAGGTCATCACCTATTGAAAGTCTTCTTATATTAGATGTTGTTTATGGCGGTGTCTTCTTTTTTTATTAAAATACTCAGAAAGAATCTCTATAGCGACATAAATGACTTAGTAGGTATTTATATTGACAAAGTTGTTCTACCGCTATAGAGATGAGGCATCGTCACTTTTTGCATGGTTGGATGTAGCTATAGTGACACTTCACTAACACTATAGCGATGGGGAATATGTCTCTTATATAGCAAGTTTGTCTCTATGCACATGAAGACCTGTTAACCTAGGAATGATGGTCTGTCACTAAAGTGATAGATATTTGTCGCTAGAGAAATGAGAATTTATTGTAATCTGTCATCCAAGGATGCCATGTGTCATCTCTTTCTTGTCTCCATAGTGATGAATGGTTTGACGTGTAGCTATAGTGACAAAAACGTTGCCATGAAAGTATCGAGTGATGGTTGTTGCTATTGCAACAAAAAAGTGTTGCAATAGCGATGATTGAATGTGGGAAAAATGTGCACATGTACTAGTGCTTCTTCTAGTAACTATCTAGGTGGATCTCAGTGAAAAAAAATCAATTTTTTGGACACTAGAATAATCTAATCAATATTCACTAGGGACTCCAACTATGCTCCCAAACCATATATATGGGTTTATTGAAAAATATGTGATTATATATCCAGGTGATGATTATGTGTATTGATGTTTAATAGAGAAGGGAAGATGAGGGAATGATTGAGATATGTTTTCTCAATTGATAAAAAGAACTAGTTTTCCAATAATTGATAACATTAATGAATTGGAATTCTCCCTATAAAGTCATGCACTTCAATACATGAAATCTCAATTGGTGTGTGTAGTGGAGAACAAAGGTTTTAATGAAGGGTTTTATCACTTAAGGGAGTATGATACAAATACAAATTATTTATTGATGAGAGAGATTCTTTATTTTTATAGTTCCTGTGAAGAAAATCTAAGCATTAATACTGAAAATACCTCTAATTAATGGATCTAAATTCTCAAAAGCTACTTAGAAAATCCTCAATCCAAGGTTTGTGCAACAATCCTTAATCCATTCCACCATTGTCACCCAACCATAGAATGGAGAGACGATCGCATCCCAACAATGACACTTGTTGGAAAAATAATAATAATTAGGCGCCAAGTCAACAAATCCCTAATCCATCACATCATTAATCAAGGAAACACCTGTGAACATAAACACATAAATAAAATATCATATCTAATTTATTCATTTGTCATCTACTTAAGCCCAAGTGCTTTCCTTTCCCATGGATGGAAAGGGAGAGAAACTAGGTCTCATTTTACACTAGAGTTTGGGTTTTTCTTTGGAGCTCCCATCAAATAATATGGAGAAACATATTCATTATTAAAATTGGTCCTATGATATCGATAGGGTACATTTTCAAGTTTTATTTTGACATATTCTAAAGTTAGTTCTTGTAAATGTAGCTACCTTGCATCCAATGCCACCATTTTCAAGATTTGAGAACTTCAATTTCACTTTTCTTGTATTTTTTATATTCTTTGTCTAAACAGAAAAACAAAACGCATTAAATTTATGGATTGTAATGTACCTAAGAATGGATTGTAAATTTATATATCTAGCATACCTAAGAATGGATTGATTTATGGTTTCATACTGTCTGTTTTGGTCCACCCCAAGCCATAGGAATTTTTTCTCCGTAACATAATTGGAGACTCCAGTGGGGATCTTCCCTTTTGGGGGGGTTTTGGGTGCATTTTTTTCTTAATTTCTCCTTGTTTCTTCACGTTTCTGTGTCACGTTTGGTACTATGTTCATTCATTGATAGACCCCTAGAGTGGTTTGACCATTGGCCTTCTTTTTACCACCTTCTTCTTTGTATACACGAATCAGATAAAATACAGTTGTGTATATACATGGTATGTGCTCTACCTAATCACTCACATATGCTTCTTTTATTTGAACAATCACATATATCTCCATTTTTTGTTGGGATATTGATGTAGGAAGTTTTTGGGTTGGTTGTGAGTGTGGCTAGGTCTTCCTGGGTACCAATATTGTTTGTTCACTATTCATTTTGAGACCAAAGACACATTTTTATTAATTTTCTTTCTTTGAAAATTGTTCTTGTCAATTTATCTTGTTTTTGTTTTTCCATTAGTGCACTAGTATTTTAGTATCAGTGTCTTGATTGGCTTGTGTTTGTTTCTTGCTATAGAGACTAATAATTTTATTGCATTTTCATTCATTTATATTGAAAATACAAAATTATTCTATAGTTTCTACTTACTTGCATCTCAAAATGCATTAAAGGAGGTACTTGCATTGGGTTTCTTGGATGAGAGTAATGTTTATGCTTTAGTATAGGAAGGATTGCATTAGAATTTGAAAAGGAAAAGAATTTGTGTGCATTACATTTAGTGGCATACCATTTTCTCATTTAAAAACCAATTTCCACTTTGAATTGTTTTGTAGGTGTGCATATTTACTTTCATTGCTGAGTTGTAACATGAGGAGTTGCATGTCCATATCCCTTGCATAATTACAACCTCTAAAATAACACTTAAATTAAAATTGATTACAATTATTTTATTTTATAGGGTGCACCAACAAGATTAGGTTTTAGAGTCTTGGAATATGATGTTGTGACTAAACTTCTACAAGACTATAAAACAAAACAATTAGGTGTTTTTCGAGGAGAGAAGAGAAACCTTGTTAGATTTTTAACATTAAGCTAGTTTTATATTAGGATCTTTAACTGAGAGAATAAAAAGCACAGCAATAAAAAACAAGAGACGATGAACACAGTGTTTTTCCTTGTGGAAACCATAAATAGAGAAAATCCCGCAACTTCATCAGAGATAGAATCAGCACCAAAAGTAAAACCCAAAACAGTAAGATGATCTCTTGACAGCAGTAACCTTATTTCTTCCTAGCCCCGGTGTCTTCTTCTTCCTCAACTACGCGCTACAACTGAGTGTGAGTGAGTGTGTGATAAATAGAGAGGCTAGATCTCTATTTATACTAATTCCCGACTTGACTAAACCCTACTAGGGCCAACTTCACTAGGTGAGTCTGACAACCCTAGTGCCCCAAAACTGCGGGGTCTTTAACCCTTGAACAATAGGAGGGTTACCCACATTTAATTGACATGACTTGTTTACATTATAGAAAGTCCCGATTAGAACATCGGGGCATGACATGACTCAATTACATTAAAGACACATCTCGGAATAAACATCAGGGTATAATACATAAGAAATACAAGTGAATACATTCTAAAGTTACAATTACATCAACACTCCCTCTTAACTAGGAAGGTATTATCTCGACACAATTTATCAACACAAGTCTTCTTCTCTGTATCATCTGGATCATCCTTGAGTCCTCGTCATCTTCACCTTCAAGTAATCTCCATATTCAAGTCATCTTCATCTGGATCTAGATCATCACTCGATATAGATCATCATCACTAGATATGGATCATCCCTCGCTCTAGATCATCACTGCTGGATCATCATCACTGGATCATCACGGGTGCTATCTCATGATTCTTCTCGTCATAGGAAGTTCTACAAAGCCAGCCCTTTTTCATGCTAGTTGTAGCCCTAGCCTCCATGTAGGTCTTCTTCCAACACTTATATCTAACCCTAAGTCAGAATGGTCCACCCAACACTTATATATGATCATGTATTAACCAACCCTATAATCATATCAGAAAGGCACACCTAGCACTCACATTTGACCATGTGGGAACACATCCCACAACTAATGTCGAAAAGTCTCAGCACTTACACTCGGCCATGCGAGGAACCAATCCTCCATGCCGAAAGGCTCTGCACTTACATCTGACAACCAATGTCAGAAAGGCTCAACACTTATATTCAACCATGCAAGAAACCAATCCTTCATGCCAAAAGGGCTCTGCACTTACATATGACAACCATTGTCAGAAGGGCTTTGTACTCACATCTGATCATGTAGAAACTAATCCTACAATCACATCAGAATGACCCTCAGTCCCGGACTGAGCTTTCCTGGTAACTGACCAAGTACCTCCATTGCAAGAATGGCATTCAGCGCTTATATCTGATCATGTAGGAACCAATCCTACAGTCACATCAGAATGCCTTAGCATTCACATCTGGCATGGAAGGAACCAATCCTCTCACCATGACATAATGGCTTAGCCCTTACATCTAACCATGGAAGGAACCAATCCTCTCACCATGTTAGAATGGCTCATGGACTCATCACTTCCCTTTGAAGGGAACCTCGATCTGGAGAACACCAAGCTTCACCCTGAAGTATTCAAACTTCACCCTAGCTAATGGCTTTTTCAACACATCAGCTATTTGTTCATTCATTGCAACATATGGGAGCTTCACTGCTCCTCTCTGTACCATATCCCTGATATAGTGATACTTGATCTCAATATACTTCAACTTGATATGGAACATCGGGTTCTCCGACAACTTCACGCAACTCTAGTTGTCACAATTTATACAAGTAGCATCCATCAGGAAATCAAATAAATAAGACAATAGATTCCTCAGCCATACTGCCTCACAACTAGCTGAATAAGCTACGACATACTCTACTTCAGTTGTACTCAGTGCCACAAAGGATTGCTTCCTGCCACACCAAAAGATCACACCTAATCCCATACTAAAGCAACACCCTGAAGTGCTCTTCCTATCGATGGTACTGCCTACCTAATCTAAATCAACATAACCCTCTAGGTTAATCTTCTAATTTTCCTCATACTTGAGCCCATAATCAAATGTACCCTTTAGGTACCTCAGAATATGCTTTGCAGAAATCAAGTGAACATGTCTCAGATCTGTCAGGAACTGGCTCAAGGTGTTCACAGCAAAGCAAATGTTTGGTCATGTGTTCATCAGGTACATCAAGGACCCAATCATCTGATGATACATCATACATCAACCGCTTCTAATGAAGCATCACTCAATAGCTTCAAGTTCGATGCCATAGGTGTAGTCATGGCCTTGCAGTCCATCATCCCAAACCACTTCAGGATCTCTACTGCATACTTCCCTTGTCCGAGGGAGATTCCATCCGTATTCTACCACACCTCCATGCCTAGAAAATAGTGCATCATACCCAAGTCCTTCATTTCAAACTCGGATGCAAGCTTTATCTTTGTATCAGCAATCAACCCATCCATGCTTGTTACAAATAGATCACCTACATATAGTAGGAGAATCACTGGGTTTCCATCTTCAACCTTGTCGTAAAGGTTGGAATCTTCCTTACTCTTGGTAAAGCCCAAACTGGATAGAAATTTGTCAATTCTATCATACCATATCCTGGGTTCCTATTTCAAACCGTACAGGGCTTTCTTCAATCTGCACACATGAGACTCCCTGTCATGTGTCTCAAAACTGAGTGGTTGCTCTACATACACTTCCTCTTCCACTACACCATTCAAGAAAGCAGTCTTGACATCCATTTGGTGTCTCTTCCATTTCATTACTGCAACCAGAGCAAGTACTGATCTGATGGAAGTGTATCTAGCTACAGGTGCAAAGGTTTCTTCATAATATATTCCTTCTTTCTGTGAGAAACCACGAGCCACAAATCTTGCTTTATATTTCTCTATGCTACCATCTGCAGCATGCTTGATCTTGTAGATCCATTTGGAAGTTACAATTGACTTCCATTCTGATCNCCCACGAGCCACAAATCTTGCTTTATATTTCTCTATGCTACCATCTGCAGCATGCTTGATCTTGTAGATCCATTTGGAAGTTACAATTGACTTCCATTCTGATCTTGGGACAACATCCCAAACATCGTTCTTCATGATCAATTGATATTCTTTTATCATAGCATCCTTCCATTCTTTCCGTTCTTCCGCTTCTTCATAATTGGAAGGTTCTTTATTGATAAAGTCACATAGTAAAGCTACATACCCAGAGCAGGATCTGGTTCTCTTTCTTTCTCTGTGATTCTCTTCTGGAGCCCCAAATCTCTATGCACCTTGGATATCTTCTCATACCCAAGCAAGTTTCCTCTTGTGAGGATTCTTCTCTTGAGGTGGATCTACATGTTCTTAAGGTTCTTCAAATTCTCAATCTTGTTCTTGAGTTTCTTCGTTCATGGTTGTATCAAGAATTATGGGTGCTTCTACTTATTCAGGTTCTTCAGCAGGTCTCTTTCTGGATTTCTTGTAAGTTGAGTCTTCATCAAATGTCACATCCCTGCTGATGTCGATATTCTTGAAACCTGGGAAGTATATTCTGTAAGCCTTTGAGCTTTCAGAGTATCCCACAAATATACCCTTCTTTCCTGAAGGATCTAATTTTGTTCTCTTCTTTTTTGGAATGTGTATGCACACTAGATAGCCAAATATTCTGAGATGGATGACTTATAGTTTCTTGCCGAAAAATATGTCTTTAGGTGTCTTGTTCTTGAGTAATCTATGTGGAATACGGTTCTATACATACACCGATGTTCTGGCAGCTTCTGCCCATAGATGCATGGGAAGATCTTGATCATGAAGAATTTCTCTTGCAGCTTCCATGATAGTTCTATTCTTCCTTTCTACGACCCAATTCTATTGTGGATTATATGGAGTGGATAAATCCCTCTTAATCCCTAATTCTTTGCATAAGTCTTTGAATTTATTTGATGTGAATTCTCCACCATTATCTAATCGAAAGGTCTTGATCTTGTTTTTTGTGTAATTCTCGATCAAGGATTTGAATTCCTTGAACTTGCTGAAAACTTCATCTTTGTTCTTCATGAAGTAAATACATGTCTTTCTAGAAAAGTCATCAATGAAAGAAACATAGTATAGCTACCCTCTTATTGAACTTGATGACATTGGTCTGCATACATCGGAGTGGATGATTTCCAAGATTCCTTTTGCCTTGCTCTCACTACTTGGAAATGTCTTCTTTTTATTCTTTCCTTTCGCACATCCTTTGCAGAATCCATCATGTTTTGCTTGAATTTCTAGAAGACCTTCAACAGCTTTTATTACAAGTGGTAGTGCTCTGTAGTGCACATGTGCAAGCCTTCTGTGCCAAAGTTCATTTGGCTCTACTGTGTCATGGAGAAAAGCTTGTTCTGGATGGCCCTTCAATTTGTATAATCCTCCTTCTTGTTATCCAATTACTATTGCATCATCAATAGTCTTTCCTCTTGACCACATGAGGACTTGGCCATCTACAAATGCAACCCTCATGCCTTTTGCATCCAATGCCAATATGGATATAATATTCTTCTTTAGTCCTGGTACAAACAAGACATCCTTCATTTTCATAGACTTTCCAGAGTCTAGCTTGTAGGAGTATTCACCACTACCTTTTATGGGGTATTGGTAGTCATCCCTAAGTTTCACCTTATGGGGTGAATTATGTTTGGATAGTTTCTCAAAGGATTCCTTGAAACCTGTCATGTGTTTGGAAGCCCCATTATCAATAAGCCAATCTTTGCTTCAATGAGTGACAGTTCCCATGAGAGCCGAGATCAGAACATATTCTTCTTCACTTTCTTGTTTTTCTTCTTCCTGGGAGGATCATCATCCTCAGCAGTGTGAGCATGATGTATTCTTTTGGAGTTCTTCTTCTTCTTGGATCCATTCTTATTCATGGGACAACTTCTAGCAAAGTGTCCTATTTCATCGTATGTATAACATCTGAGTTTGGATGGATCCCTTCTTACAAGATTATTTTTCTGATGAGAATGCTTATCTTGGTGATGATGATTTTCCCTTCTTCCTTTCTTGGAGTGTACTGTGAGAGCTTGATATCCACTTCTCATATTTTCTTCTCAAGCTGCTATTTGAGCTTCTTCTTGTGAACATTCTTCCCACAGTCTACTGAACTTGACTAACTTTTTCCCAGCACAAATTCCTTGGATGAAAGAATCCCATGACCTAGGGAGACCATTCAAGGTTGTCATCACAATTTCTACATTCTCCACTTCTTCATCTACTGCTTCCAGCTTTTCTTTGATCTAGGATACCCTTGTGAATTATTATTGGATAGTCTCCTCATTTTGGATCTTTACATTCTTCAACTGGTTCCTTAGAGTCATCTTCCAGTTGATGTTCTTCCCTTCAAACAATTTGGTTAGCGCATCAAACATAGTTTTAGGTGTCTTTAGTGAGTACACCTGTGGTATGAGGTGATCCTTGATTGAATCAGCAATGATCATATTTTCCATAACCAACTTGTTCTTATGTAATGTCTTAGCCTAATCTCCCTCTAGAAATGGAACCTCCTCACTGATATAGGAGTCCAACTCATTCTCTTCCAGAACTAGGGAGATCCTATACTTCCAGGATCGGAATTTATCAACTCCTTCAAGCTTTTCATCAAGCTTGGTATGATGATACATATTAACTGAGAACCTCAAATGGAAATACAAAATATTTAGATCTTACCAAGTCAAGATGTCAAATCTAGATTTGGAGCTGAAATTCTGCAATGCTGGTTCAGGAGCAGATTAGGGTTTTTCTTTTCCAAAGTTTTGTCCAACCAAATGATTTTATCTTGATCTCTAAACTTTGATTTTGGGGAGGATATCAATCCAGGCCTAGGCTCATTGAAAATTTCCACTTCTATGAAAATCCCTCATTTTCGGCAGCAATGTCGGGTCCAAAACTAAAAAACCACAAAATTGGATTCTGCTTCGACAGAAAGATGCACCCTAGGGAGGAGAGTTAATCCAACCTTATTTTGCTGAAAATCTGTGGAGAGAGATCCACAAAGTAGGAAGCCCTAGTTCTCATAGCTGCATAGTGTCTTCTTCTCAGGTTAGCTCTGATACCATGTTAGATTTTTAACATTAAGCTAGCATTATATTAGGATCTTTAACTGAGAGAATAACAAGCACAGTAATCAAACACAAGAGCCAATGAACATAGTGTTTTTCCTCGTGGAAACCATAAATGGAGAAAACCCTGCAACTTCCTCAAAGATAGAATCAGCACCAAAAGTAAAACCCAAAATAGTAAGATGATCTCCCGACGGTAGTAACCTTATTTCTTCTTAGCCCCAGTGTCTTCTTCTTCCTCAGCTCTGTGCTACAACTAAGTGTGAGTGAGTGTGTGATAAATAGAGAGGCTAGCTCTCTATTTATACTAATTCCTGACTTGACTAAACCCTACTAGGGCCGACTTCACTAGGTGAGTCTAACAACCCTAGTGCCCCATAACTGCGGGGACTTTAACCCTTGAACAATAGGAGGGTTTTCCATATTGACTTGACATGACTTGTTTACATTATAGAAACTCCCGATCAGAACATCAGGGCATGACATGAATCAATTACATTACAGACACATCCCAGAATAAACATCGGGGTATAATAAATAAGAAATACAAGTGAATACATTTCGAAGTTAGAATTACATCAACAAATCCTTGGTATAATTAGTGGTCTCATGAGACTCCTCTTACACGGGAGTTAAGAAAAAGGAAGCGTGCACATTGGTGGTGTGGATAGCCCTCTACTACCATTTGTTGAGCACTAGATATTTCCAGGATATTATTCATATTTGGGGGATTTTGAGTTACCTTTGGTGCTTTTGAGCTTTGGTCTTTATTACCTTGTAAATACGGTAAATCCCTCCTATGACTATCCTCCTAAGAATTGACTATATTGTTGTGACCATAGTTTCCTTAATTATGTATCATAGGGAGTTCTTGCAGAGGTTATTATATGAGTGTTTTGACCAAGTAGGGGTTGAACAACATAATCCCTTTATGAATTGAATCTTAGGGCCACTATAATTGGTTACACACCCCACTTATAGTGTATGGGAGCCTCAAGCCTCTGATAGGTGAGACATACCTGTTCCATTCAGGAGCTCACTTTTCTTGACTCTTGGCTTGTTTGCATTTGACCTAGTTTTACTTAGGGGTGTACTTTGTTTGTGCTAGTTGACTTTAGCGATCATGGTTACTTGAGTTTTTTTATTTGTGGATTCATCATGGATCGAGTTCTATATCCCCTCCTTTCTCATCATTTAGCTGTATTACGGCCTTGTGATCATCCCCCACCTCTTCATAAGAGGGTTATACATTCTAGGAGGCCTCTTTTCCATCAATATTCACATACAGTTTTTACTATGAGTACTACTTTAGAATCTTGGAGTTCCCTCCATCCCCATCATCTAGAATGTGGGGAGGATCCTTTGAGGTTCCTCCTTCATCTACTATATGGATTCCCGGGGACTTTGATGTATATCGGTCCTTGTGGCACTGGTCCTTCCCATACTACACAACCACATTCATCAGACTTAACAGTCGTCCATCAAATTTTTTCCTCGGGAAGGTCGAGTACTGAGACTCAGTCAGTTCCCTTAAGTTCAGTCCCTTTTACATTCAGTATGCCTAACATCACTACTAGTATTTTGTCACCCATCCTAAGTTCTAATGCAGAACCTAGTGTTGGAATAGGTGGCATGTCATCCCCTTACCTTGTGCATCAATTGAGAAGTGTTCATATTCCTCCTTCTACTCCATTTGTCAGGGGATTCCACCTCCTTCGCCTACTCTCCACATTAGCGTTCATTCCTCTAGGGGTGGTAGTAGATACATGAACATTGGGTCTACATCTTACATTCCTTAGTATGTCCCATCATCCGCTGCACCAACTCCTTCGAATTCTTTTCTTGTGACGAATCCTCCCTATATCCTAAAGTTTGGAATATTTACTAACTATGTGTGATTGTTTTGGACTAATGTCTCACCGAGTTTTGGCTTATTCATTCCCATGGAAGGTATAAAAAAGAATTGACATATAGGATAGGACCACTTTCTATGTGCATTATGCATTATCCCATGACTATGTCACATTAACCATAGGTACAAACCTGTTTCTTAATGTCACAGAACCATTCCACTGTTACTAGAAGTGGCATTATTTAAGCGGTAGAGCTTCCAAAATCATGGGTTTCCTAGTTAGATATCATTTTTCATTTGATTCCCATGTTTAGAGTCCCCCCTTTTAAGTTTGGGAGTCCCTTGTACTCTCTCCATTCCTTTAAACAAAAAACACATACTCTTCTTTACATTTTATGTTGGTCATCTCCTATAGGGACTCTCATTTTTATCAAGTTGTAATTGCATTGCATGCATCTTCTTGTCATATTGAGCCTAACGCCGACTCCCTGCTTCTCTTTTATAAGCCATATATCCTGATCTTGTCTCAATTCTAGATAAGAAAATCCTCTTAGTTATATTTTGCAGCTTGATTATCCCATAACTAGAGGAGACATCCCCCCTGAGTGTCCATATATAGCATATGCTTCCTTGCATTGAGCATAGGTATGTTCCACTGCTTGGAACTAGTTTTCCTTCACACAACACTTGCTTCATCCTTGTTGTGATATAAGAAATTTTACTCTTTTTCAAGCTTCTTAACATGAAAAATACCCAAAAAAAATCATAAAGTATAAAAAGTTGGACAAGAAATGATATTATCTTACATTAGCAGTTTTCGTGTTGCGTTCGAACAGAGCATAGTCCATGATTCCATTCATCATTGGTGTTAGATTTTTAAAATTAATCTAGCACAACATTAGGATCTTTTAACTGAGAGAACAACAAGCACAACAATCAAACACAAGAGACAATGAACACAATGTTTTTCCTCGGGGAAACCAGAAATGGATAAAACCCCGCAACTTCCTCAGAGATTGAATCAACACCGAAATAAAACCCCAAAATAGTAAGATGATCTCCCGACAACAATAACCTCTTTCTTCTAGCCCCAGTGTCTTTCTCTTCCTCAGCTATGCGCTACAACTGAGTGTGAGTGAGTGTGTGATAAATAGAGAGGTCACCTCTCTATTTATACTAATTCCTGACATGACTAAAACCCTACTAGGTCCGACTTCACTAGGTGAGTCTAATAACCCTAGTGACCTGAAACTGCGAGGACTTTAAGCCTTAAACAATAGGAGGGTTACCCACAGTGACTTGACATGACTTGTTTACATTATAGAACCTCCCGATAGGAACATGGGGGCATGACATGACTCAAGTACATCCCAAAATAAACATCGAGTTACAATAGATAAGAAATACAAGTGAATACATTCCGAAGTTACAATTACATCAACACTCCCTCTTAACTAGGAAGGTATTCTATTGACACAATTTTCATCACTGGTCTTCTTCTCTAGATCATCTCGTCATCTGTATCTTCAAGTCATCTTTGTCTTCAAGTCATCTTCATCTTTGGATCTAGATCATCACTTGATCTAGATCATCAACACTAGATCTGGATCATCACTTGATCTGGATCATCATCAATGGATCTGGATCATCAATCCATCTATATCATCATCACTAGGCATCATCATTGGATCTGGATCATCACTTGATCTGGATCATCATGGGTGCTATCTCATGATTATTCTCATCACAGGAAGTTCTACAGAGCCAGCTCTTTTTCATGTTGGTTGTAGGCCTATCCTCCATGTAGGTCTTATTCAGTGCTTATATCTGACACCAAGTCAGAATGTCCATCCCCCAGTACTTACATATGACCTACTCATCAGAAAGGCACACCTAGTACTCACATCTGATCATGTAGGAACCAATCCTATAATCACATCAGAAAGGCCCAGCACTCACATTTATCCATGTGGGAACACATCCTACAACCATGCTAAAAAGGCTCTGCTCTTCCACCCATGTGGGAACACATCCTGCAACCATGATGAAAGAGCTCTGCACTTACATCCACCCATGTGGGAACACATCCTGCAACCATGATGGAAGGGCTCTGCACTTACATTCACCCATGCGGGAACACATCCTACAACCATGATGAAGGGCTATGCACTTACATTCACCCTTGTGGGAACACATCCTGCAACCATGATGAAAAGGCTCTGCACTTACATCCACCCATGCGGGAACACATCCTGCAACCATGATGGAAAGGATCTGTACTTACATCCACCCATGCGGGAACACATCCTGCAACCATGATGGAAAGGCTCTCAACCCCAGGTTGAGGGTTCTTGGTAACTGACCAGGTGTCTCCATTCTCCAAGAGAATGGAAACAGTCCTTATATCTGATCAAGTGGGAACACATCCCTCAATCACATCAGAATGGACATGTGCTCACATTTGATCATGTAGGAACACATCCTATAGTCATATCAGAATGGCCCTCAGTCCTAAACCAAGTATTCCTGGTAACTGACCAGGAACCTCCATTCCAAGATTGGAAATAGCCCTTATGTATGATCATGTAGGATCCAATCCTATAGTCATATCAAAATGGCTCAGCACTCATATTTGACATGGAAGGAACCAATCCTCTCACCATGACATAATGGCTCAGCCCTTACATCTGACCATGGAAGGAACCAATCCTCTCACCATGTCAGAATGGCTCACAAACTCATCACTTCCCTTTGGAAGTTACCTCGATCTGGAGAACACAAAGCTTCTCCCTGAAGTACTCAAACTTCACTCTAGCCAATGGCTTCATCAACACATCAGCTATCTGTTCATCCATCGCAACATACTGGAGCTTCACTGCTCCCCTCTGCACCATATCCTTGATACAGTGATACTTGATCTCGATATGCTTCGACTTGTCATGAAACACTAGATTCTCTAACAACTTCACACAACTCTAGTTGTCACAATGTATACAAGTAGCATACAACTAGAGATCAAATAAATCAGACATTAGCTTCTTCAGCCATACTACCTCACAACTAGCTGAATAAGATGCGACATACTCTGCTTTAGCTGTACTCAATGCCACATAGGATTGCTTCCTGCTAAACCAAGAGATCACACCTAATCCCATACTAAAGCAACACCCTGAAGTGTTCTTCCTATCAATGGCACTGGCTGCCCAATTTGAATCAACATAACCCTCCAGGTTAATCTTCTGATTTGCCTCGTACTTGAGCCCATAATCAACTATACCCCTCAGGTACCTCAGAATATGCTTTACAGCAATCAAGCGAACATGTCTCGGATCTGTTAAGAATAGGCTCAAGGTGTTCACAGAAAAGCAAATATCTGGTCTCATGTTCGTCAGGTACATCAACGACCCAATCATCTAACGATACATTGTAGCATCAACTGTCTCTAATGGAGCATCACTCAATAGCTTCAGGTTTAATGCCATAGGTGTGGTCATAGCCTTGCAATCCATCATCCCAAACCTATTTTGGATCTCTATTGTATATTTCCCTTGTCCGAGGAAAATTCCATCTGCATTCTGCCAAACCTCGATGCCTAGAAAATAATGCATCATACCCAAGTCCTTCATTTCGAACTCGACAGCAAGCTTCCTCTTCATATCAGAAATCAACCCATCCATAACTGTTACAAACAGATCATATACATGCAGTAGGAACATCACTGGGTTTCCATCTTCCACCTTGTAGTAAAGGTTGGAATCTACTTTACTCTTAGTAAAGCCCAAACTGGATAGAAAGCTATCAATTCTGCCATACCAAGTCTTGGGTGCTTGTTTCAAGCCGTACAAGGCTTTCTTCAATCTGCACACATGAGACTCCCTGTCATGTGTCTCAAAACCAAGTGGCTATTCTACATACACTTCCTCTTACACCATTCAAGAAAGCAGTCTTGACATCCATTTGGTGTATCTTCCATTTCATCACTTTAGCCAGAGCAAGTACTGATTTGATGGAAGTGTATCTGGTTACAGGTGCAAATGTTTCTTCATAGTCTATTCCTTCTTTCTATGACAAACCACGAGCCACGAATCTTGCCTTATATTTCTCTATGCTACCATCTGCAACATGCTTGATCTTGTAGATCCATTTGGAAGTTACAACCGACTTCCCTTCTGGTCTTGGGACAACATCCCAAACATCATTCTTCATGATCGATTGATACTCTTCTATCATAGCATCCTTCCATTCTTTCTGTTTGGCCACTTCTTCATAAGTGGAAGGTTATTTATCAATGAAATCACATAGTAATGCTACATACCTGGACCAGGATCTGGTCCTCTTTCTTTCTCTGTGATTCTCTTCTGGAGCCCCATATCTTTCCACACCTTTGATAGCTTCTCGTACCCAAGCAGGTTTCCTCTTGTGAGGATTCTTCTCCTGAGGTGGATCTATAGGTTCTTGTGGTTCTTCAAATTATCAATCTTCTTCTTGAACTTCTTCATTCATGGTTGTATCATGAATTATGGGTGCTTCTGCTTCTTCAGGATATTCAGCAGGTTTCTTTCTTGATTTGTTGTAAGCTGAGTCTTCATCAAATGTTACATCCCTGGTGATGTCAATCTTCTTGAATTTTGGGAAGTATATTCTGTAAGCCTTCGAGCTTTCAGAGTATCCCACAAATATACCCTTCTTTCTTGAAGGATCTAGTTTTGTTCTCTTTTCTTTCGGAATGTGTATATACACTGGACAGCTGAATATTCTGAGATGGCTGACTTCTGGTTTCTTGCCAAAGAAGACTTCTTCAGGAGTCTTGTTCTTGAGTACTCTGTGTGGAGTATGGTTCTGTACATACACCGTTTTTCTAGCAGCTTCTGCCCATGGATGCATAGGAAGATCTTGATCATGAAGCATTACTCTTGCAGCTTCCATGATAGTTCTATTCTTCCTTTCTGCAACCCCATTATGTTGTGGATTATAAGGAGTGGACAACTCCCTCTTAATCCCTGATTCTTTGCATAAGTATTTGAATTCATTTGATGTGAATTCTCCACCATTATCTGATTGAAAGGTCTTGATCTTCTTTTCTGTGTAGTTCTTGATCAAGGCTTTGAATTCCTTGAACTTGTTGAACACTTCATCTTTGTTCTTCATGAAGTAAATCCATGTCTTCCTAGAAAAGTCATCAATGAAAGAAACATAATATACATACCCGCTTAGTGATCTTGATGACATTGGTCCGCATACATCACAGTCCATGATTTCCAAGATTCCTTTTGCTTTGCTATCGCTACTTGGAAATTTCTTCTTTGTGTTCTTTCCTTTCGCACATCCTTTGCAGACCCCACCATGTTTTGCTTGAATTTCTAGAAGACCTTCAACAGCTCTGCTTGCAAGTGGTAGTGCTCTGTAATGCACATGTGCAAGCCTTCTATGCCAAAGTTCATTTGGCTCTACTGTGTCATGGACCAATGCTTGTTCTGGATGGCCCTTCAATTTGTACAAACCTCCTTCTTGTTCTCCAATCACTACTGCATCATCGATAGTCTTTCCTTTTGGCCACATGATTACTTGACCATATATAAATGCAACCCTCATTCCTTTTTCATCTAATGTATATATGGAGAGAAGGTTCTTCTTTATTCCTAGTACAAATAATACTTCTTTCATTATCATTGATTTTCCAAAGTCTAGCTTGTAGGAGGATTCCCCACAACCTTTTATTGGATACCGGTAGTCATCTCCTAGCTTCACCTTGTGAGGTGATTCATGTTCTAAAAGTTTCATGAAGGATTCCTTGAATCCTGTCATATTCTTGGAAGCCCCACTATCTATAAGCCAATCATTGCTTCCATGAGTCATGTTTCCCATAAGAGCGGAAATCAAAACATATTCTTCATCACTGAAAGAATCTTCACTTTCATATCTGGTTCTCTTCTTGGAAGGCTCATCATCCTCTGCAGCATGAGCATGATGTATTCTCTTGTTTCCCTTCTTCTTATGAGAGTTAACCTTGTTTCTAGGAAAGTCTTTAGCAAAGTGTCCTCTTTCATCACATGTATAACATCTTAGTTTAGGTAAGTCCTTTCTAAAGCTATATTTCTAGTGAAATGTCTTACCTCTGGAGTGATGAGAGTTTCTTCTATTTTTTTTGGATTGAATTGTGAGAGCTTGATCTTCACTTCCCATCTTCTCTTCTTGAGCTACTATCCAAGCTTCTTCTTAAGAGAATTCTTCCCATAGTCTGTTGAACTTGACTAACTTCTTTCTGGCACAGATTCCTTGAATGAAGGAGTCCCATGATCTAGGGAGACCATTCAAGGTGGGCATTACAATCTTTGTATTTTCCACTTCTTCATCTACTGCTTCAAGTTGTTCCTTGATCTGAGATACCCTTTTAAAGTAAGACTGGATGGTCTCAGCATTCTGGATCTTTACATTCTTCAATTGGTTCCTTAGAGTCATCTTCCGATTGATGTTCTTCCCTTCAAATAGTTTGGTTAGGGAATCAAACATGGCTTTAGGTGTCTTGAGGGAGGACACCTATGGTATGAGGTGATCCTTGATAGAATTTTCAATGATCCTCTTTGCCATAACCAACTTCTTCTTATGTAAGGCCTTGGCCTCATCTCCCTCTAGAACTGGAACCTCATCACTGATGTAGGAGTTCAACTCATTCTCTTCCAAGACCAGGGAGATCCTATGCTTCCAAGATGGAAATTTATCAGCTCCTTCAAGCTTTTCATCAAGCTTGGTATGATGAGACATCTTAACTGAGAACCTCAAATGGAAATACAAAAGATTTAGATCTTACCAGGTCAAGGTGTCAGATCTGGATTTGGAGCTAAAATCCTACAGTGCTGGTTCAGGAGTAGATTAGGGTTTTTCTTTCCTGGAGTTATATCCAACCAAATGCTTTGAATTTGATCCCTAACTTCAATTTTGAGGAGGAGATCAATCCAGGCCTGGGCTCACTGAAAAATTCCACTTCTGTGAAAAGCCCTAATTTTCAGTAGCAGTGTCGGGTCCAAAACTAAAAAACCTCAGAATTGGATTTTGCTTCGACATAAAGATGCGCCCTAGGGAGGAGAGTTATTCCAACCTTATTTTGCTGAAAATATGTGGAGAGAGATTCACAAAGTAGGAATCCCTAGTTCCCGTAGCTGCATAGTGTCTTCTTCTCAGGTTAGCTCTGATACCATGTTAGATTTTTAACATTAAGCTAGCATAACATTAGGATATTTTAACTGAGAGAAAAACAAGCACAACAATCAAACACAAGAGACAATGAACACAATGTTTTTCCTCGAGGAAACCATAAATGGAGAAAACCCCGCAGCTTCCTCAGAGATATAATCAGCACCAAAGTAAATCCCCAAAACAGTAAGATGATCTCTCGACAGCAGTAACCTCTTTCTTCTAGCCCCAGTTTCTTTCTCTTCCTCAGCTATGTGCTACAACTAAGTGTGAGTAAGTGTGTGATAAATAGAGAGGTGACCTCTCTATTTATACTAATTCTCGACATGACTAAAACCCTACTAGGGCCAACTTCACTAGGTGAGTCTAATAACCCTAGTACCACGGAACTGCAGGGACTTTAACCCTTAGACAATAGGAGGGTTACCCACAATGACTTGACATGAATTTTTTACATTATAGAACCTCTTGATAGGAACATCGGGGCATGACATGACTCAAGTACATCCCAGAATAAACATCGGGTTACAATAGATAAGAAATACAAGTGAATACATTTCGAAGTTACAATTACATCAACAATTGGTTGGGTTTCTAGTGTGATCTTAGGATTTGTACTCATTATTATATCTTTCTCCATCAATTGATTATGCTTCCAGCCATTATAGAGCCTCTGTTGATGCCTCATGTGTCATATAGTTGTCCCAGTTTGCAATTTGAGTCTATGTTGTGTAAGTGTCTCCATCTGTTGTATGCTCTTGTTGGAAGGAAGTATTTAAACCAAGTTTTCCATTCCTCAGTTATGTTGTTGACTCTACATGTCATCCACTCCCGATACATTGGTTACTGATTCATGCACATCTGGTTCATCCGAGTTCTTCCAAATTATACAAGATTGTTGAGTACATCGTGTTGGTTGATGGGGGATGCCTTAGTTCCCTCCTTCTAGTAGATTCCATTCCATCGACTTCATATAATTTATTCTAGAATTGGGATATAGTTTCCATTGAGTTCCTTGAGACTTGTCATTAGTGAAGGTTCTCTCGCGATTGACATATTTTGGAATACATCAAATTACCCTGATCGATAGATTTTTTCAAGTGTTCAACCTCAACAGATCTATTCACACTTGATTGAATGCACTCTGTATCTTGACTCCCATTTTCATTATTGATGGGATGTCTCATGTCTATTAACGATATACATCAATGAATGGTAATTAGACGATGGCCCATCATGCTTGACCCAAACACCTTTATTCATGTGATGTGACATGTACTATTAGAGGTTCATGTAGAAGACCCCAGATTATGGTGGCATTTCATATATGTTGCTTCCTTGATCATGACATTATTTATGAGATTCAAATTCTCATACTAGAGAAATGTACCTTCTTATGTACCAGATGTCTTCATTCAATATGGAGACCATACTTCACTATGTATTGTACGTGGCGAGACAACTCATGACATATGTCTATTATTCCTACTCATGTCCATTGTACTGATATGTACCTGGGACTGCTATGTATAATTCATATGTGCAGTCATATTGTTGTTTAGGAATAAAAACCCTTATAACCTAGGGTTTGGGGTTACCAACATACATCAAAAACTTGCAAACAATCAGCTTTAAGGTACAGAAAGGAAATAGGAAGATATGTTGGACTCACCTGATTATCGACAGTTGATCCAAGCTTTGTCTTCTCCCACTCTACTTCTCTCCAAAACTTTCAGGGATGCACCTCCTTCACCTACAAAGAGCGAATTCTCCAAGTACAAACTTATACATGTATATATGACAGGTTAGATAAATAACATATATAGTGCTTAATCAAATATATTTACCAACCATGATACATGAAAGATACTCAACACAAAATTGGAAGAAGAATTCTCTTTATTAACAATAGTGAATGAGATTAGTGTACAACCCAATGCCTGAGACAAATACTCCTTTGCAACCAAAGGAATCTGAATTATGTTGCTCCAAAGACTTCTAAAGATATACCACCAGCATAACTTTGCTCCCCAAGATTCATTCTATTAATGCCCTCCCCAAGGCCTCTATTTATACTTTCGGAAATAGAGCAGTTTCGAAGGTTGAACAGATTGAGATAGTTGAGATGATTAATGTTTAAGGCTCAACTAATCTCCATTAATCACATTTTATTATTTCTAATGTCGATTGGATGTGTACACGAGTATTGATACTTGCAACCCACATATGACACGTGAGTTTCTTTAAGTGAAACTCGTGTACAGATCTATACGCAGGTTGCAATGAGAATAGTCACATACAGTACGTGGGTTGTCAACGAAAATAGTCGCATATGTACATGATTTTCAATGGATATAGTTGCATACAGCAATCAACATATAGAAAGATAAAATGGCAAGCTGGTTGGAGGATAAATGCATCTCATGTCATGCCCATCTATAGTGTTTAGAAAAATTTCAATCCTATAGTGTCCTTTTGTGTACCAACATATGGAAAGTCGTCACTTAGATGGAGAAGTGCCATTTGGGTTGATAACAGATGCCCCTTAATGTGTGAGGTCAGAGGGAATCGATGGCCGAAATACATTATAACCATTATCTTTGGAGAACTCAGAAGTCTAATGGAGCAGAGGTAGTACCTGAAACAAATACATAATAATGTCATAGACAAAATCATATCTAAGGATGATATGTTCAATATACTAGAACACTAGCTCCATTACAATATTTGAGTGCATCATATAGTACGGGTACTAGACCACATATATTACATAGGTGGATCGAAGCCACAATATACAATAATGATGAGTTTTAAAAGAGCTAGAAGCTATGTAAATAGGTACAACATAGTCTTGTGCAACTTAGTCCATAAATATGAAACTAAGGTATTCATAAACAATCCCAAAGAACCAGTACAATCCAAGCCATGTGAATAGATGTTATTGAAGTCGAACATGGAGTGAATCCAACAGATTGTCAATCAATAGGTGATAATCGACAACTGAAGAAAATGAATTCACCAATAATGAGAGTGAATCCTGAGGTACAATCATCAAAACTCTAGGTCTTCATCATCAGGAAGTGCTGATGCGGAACCATACTGTGATGAGGAAGGCAATAGATCCTCCAACGGATCACAAGAGTGACTAGGAATTGGGTAAAGGAAGGGAGACAAAAGTAATAACATATACAACAATGATGGAATCAGGATATAGATCAGACACAAGGTTAAGTCCTTGAACAGTGAGCATGACACAAAGATGACCCAAGGCAGCTTTTTAACTTTACAGATAGAACAACTAGACTTATCTGTCATGTAGGAACCATGATCATATTCCCCAGGTAGAACTGACAAGAGGAGGAGTAAGAAGCTCGAATTAATAGCTGAACTGAAAGTGAAAACCAAGGCATGAGTATTGGAAAAAATAGAGAGTGCTTTGTTCAAGGATGACATGCTGCCACTAATTGAGAACAAAAAGAAAACTTCTTCCTTACCTTCCCTGTTAAATTTTAACGAGTCTAGGAAAGTCAACTTGGATCTCTCTTCATTTTTTGACAAGCTTGAAGAGAAGAGGGAATAATGCTTGATAGTGTCACTGATTCGTGGATTTTATGTGCCCGAACTAGTACATGCTCAGCTGGTATTTTCATATTTAGAGAGTCTAAAAATTCTGAAGAAGACTCCAGGGGGGTCCTTTTTCATCCAATTTAGTCTCTTGAGGCTAGAAAAGTATAAAACATACCACAGAAGAACTCTCTTAACTTTCGTAGAAGAAAAGGTGAACCTTTTTCTTACTTAGTCAGGGAGGTCTGAAAAAGGTTAAATTACCACCTACCCAACGCTCCTTCAAGAGCAGCATATAGCTTGAGTTTTACGAGTGTGAAGGAAAGCAAGATCACTCAGAAAGATCCATTTGAGTACGAGAAATGGGGCTTACAACAATAAACTCGATGCTTTGTTCTTTATTGTTTAATGAGCATGACAAAGACATAAAGTACACTCAGAATATTTTTCATGTTTGGGTCCAGAGCACGAAAAAGAGAAAACTGAGCTCATACTGGGTGTTCCTTTTCCGTAAATTTAGTCCCTCGGGTCCGGAAAAGTGATAAACCTGTACCTGAGAATACTCTTCTCAATTTCGTAGAAAAAGGAGTGATCCTTTCTCATGTTATTCCACATGGTCCGAGAAAGAGATAACCTACCACCAATGCGGATGCCCATTCACGTATTCTTAACAAGCTTGAACGGAAAAGTTAACTCAGCAGTCAAGTCTATTTTTAAGGAGTCAGACCTGGGCCTAAAGAAACTCCATAAGGGAGGGGAGTCCTATAAAGGGATAGCTTGTAAAAAGAGACCAAAATGATGCTCAATTTGGTGTGAAAAATAGCTAAAACAATTCCCCTATACCTAAGACACTTGCAGCATGAGTATCGAAAGACAAAATAGGTTCTAAATGGGGATACTCATGAGAGGAAATCCCTATCCATGGAAGAACAATGGTAGAGACAAGGAGCTAATGGTTTAAAAATACCATAGTCTGTGGTCAGAATGTTAATTACTAGGTTTAAGATGGAGTAGGTATAGATGCAGAATGCATGTGAAATGACAAAAAACCATCCTATATGAGCAACAAAACACCTTAAAACGATGATAAACCTGTTACAAGGAAAAAAGATATGGTATTAGTTTTTAGAAATTGTGAACTATAGGGAAAAAACCCACTTAAGAAATAAAATTTCTATAAATAGTTCAAAAACATAAATAAAACTCACCATTTGAATTTTAATCCATAAAAGACAAGTTTTCACCTCTACCTTCAATTGCTCGGTGTGGACAATCCGATGGATCAATTCCAAATCCACAAGCGTCAGGTAATACTACACTCCATGCTCTTCAATTTGATCCAATCATTTATCAAAATTAGGCCCTAATTTTATGTTTTTAAGCACCCTCAACCAAGCAATGTTCTGTATGCAGGTTCTCTATATTGAAACTCGCATACACACGTTTTGTATGTGGGTTACCCAAAGGACAGTCATGTACAGTATGCGACATGCCTTAATAGATAGTCGCGTACGTTGCATGAGGTGAACAAGAAGCATATAGCGTCAAAAAATTGAAATTTTACATGAAATTGAAGGTTTGCAAATGCTTGTTTACCAGGTTTGAAGATGTTGCTTGAGTGGAGGGAGCGCGAACATGAAGATATGGATCAAGAAGCAGTCCAAGATGCCCCCACCGTGAATTTTTTATGTTCAAGTGGGTTGTTAAAGTTTTTATGTACCTCACCTATGTGGGCGAATGTCCACCTCTTAGAGTTCCTGATAAATTATTGGGATCATGACTTGGGCATGTTTGACCTTCAAGGTGAGTCCTTGGAGATTACTTCAAAAGATATCTATTTCATTGGGGGTCTATCACGACGGGGAGCTCTGGTAAACTGATAAGGCACCGAAAGAGGTGGTGATCCTCTAAGTGTCCAAAACTATATTGATGTATACTGCGCACCAGGCACACAAAAGAGGGCTAGTTGCATCCCCATTTTACACATACGTGACCTTCCTCTACAGGTATTGACAAGTACCATAGTGAGGGTTGCAGGATCATCTTCTCTTCATCTTGTGACACAGAACCAGATGAGACTAGAAGTGGATTGTATGCAGGGGGCCCTATATGACTGGTGCTTGGGAGTGATCCCAATTATAATAAAATAGCTCTCTAATTGCAAGAGAGGAAGGAGGAAGAATTTTGGATATTCTAGCATACTAGTAGCCTTATTCTTTGAAGGACTGCTGGGATTGAGCCCTGCAGTACCCTTATGATTTCATTCTCCTCGTCAGCCTAGGCTGAGTAGATGGGGAGATATCTTCCTGTGTATGATGAATTCTACTTTTGGTGGGAGCACCAGTTTCTAGCACTGGAGCAGTTTCCATATGCTAGAATATATTTCTGGGATGATGCAGACCTCGTCCTCCCTCCAAGAGGAGCATGGGGAGAGTTAGGTAATTTTTTATTTTCAAATTTTCAAATTTTTATGAATTTTAAAATATAGAGATATATACATATGTATAAGAGTTCTAATCCCATTAAAATGTCAAATGTAGATATTGGACCAGTCCGCCCTGAAGGCTTACCCAGAGAGTACCCACCTTACGGATTGAGAACATCCCAGCCATCATGCAGGAGTTCGTGGTTGGTGTACCACCTTTTTGGATACACCTTCTGAGGTGGGTAGCCAAAGCAGTATTGGTATACATAGATGCTGTTGAGGTTGCTAAAGCTGAGGAGGATGAAGAAGCCAGAGTACAGGGAGACCAAGGGGACCAGGGTGGTCTAGCTTAGAACTAAGGCATTTGATGGACTTTGATCCATATTTTGTATATTTTTTGTAAATTATATAGTTATGACTGGATCTGAGGATCAGAGACTCAACCTATCTATGGATAGATATTTACATATATATATATATATATATA
>LPNX010085444.1:49818-68211 GCA_001517045.1 Pseudotsuga menziesii
GCATTAATTAATGAATTTTGATTCCTTGGAATATGATTGAATGTAATGAACTCAAAATTTCTTTCCGATAACCTAACTTGCATAAACTGACGTAATAGAATAGGGTTCCGCACTTGGTAAGCCTAATTGAGCTGGGAAACCACCAGTTGAGAGTCCAGTAGAACTTCCAGCTGAGTGATACCATGTGAAAAATCATCCCATAGAAGCTCAATGATGGCCCTATATTCAGCCACATTATTGGATGCAGGACCTAAGCAAGCACCTCCCGAGGCAAATAGTAGTCCTGAGGGTGAATAAATGACCCTTGCAGCTGAAGCTAGATTAGAAGTGTGGTGACCGGTGCCATCAGTGAAACCTACGAACCTCTCGGAATACATCTGAAACAACCAGCAGATGGTATAAAAAACATAAACCAACAAACAAGCGTACATAAATATACATACAATAAAATACAAGAAAAAGTGCTAAGCCTAAGCATAGTACTTTTTCAGGTGGAGCCCATTTCTAGGCTCAACCAGCTTATTCCCATAGAAATCTATCAATTCATATGCACCTTTATTCAATAATTTCGACATGATATAAGGTCCTAACCACATAGACCTAAACTTTCCTACCCCCAGGGGTTCTTTGTCTTGATCCCAGAGCAAAACAAGTTCCCCCTCAGAGAAAATTTGAGGCTTGACCGATTTATCATATTGGATTTTGACCCTATTTTTATGAGCTTAGTTTGCTTTCAGGTCTACGTTGTTCATCAAGGTGTTCTAAATGTAATAAATGTTCTTCAAGCTCAGTCGTATCTGGTAACACATGAATAGAAATTTTCAAAGATGAGATTTCACATTCAATCGGGGTAACAACTTCCACTCCATGAACGAGTTGGAAGGGAGAGAAACCTGTAACAATTTTTACATCAGTTCGATATGCCCAAAGAGCATGGTATAGCATGATATGCCAATTTGAACAGGCTACATTAATAGTATGTTTGAGGATAGTTTTCAAAGTTTTATTAACAGCCTCGACCTGATCGTTGGCTTGAGTATAGAACGAGGATGAATGTTCTTGTCTAAATCCTAGCATAGTGGTTAGTTTTGTCATCATGCTATTTTGAAAATGACTGCCATGGTCAGTGACAATCACTTTGGGTATACCAAATCATGCTATAATTTGATTGAACATGAAAAAAGTTGTAGTTTCCCCATTAGCTATAAAGGTGGGCATTTCCTCCGCCCATTTTGTAAAATAATCCACGGTGACAATGATATATTTTTTCCCCCCAGCCAAGGCTGGGTTACATGTCACGTAGTCAATCCCCCACTTCATGAAGGGGCCCACCGAGATAATAGGAAATAACAGAGTGGGATGTGACCGCATTTTCCTAGTGTAAAGCTGATAAGGATGACAGCGCTTCACGGATTCCACACAATCCTTATAGATCGTGGACCAGAAATAACTGGCACATAATATCTTATGGGCCATTACTAACCCAGATAAATGACCCCCACACACTCCACTATGGGCATCATTCAAGACAACCTCCGCTTCCTCATGGGTAGACATCGATGGAAAACAGAATCTACCCCCCTATGATATAAAGTATCTCCTATGATGAGGTAGTTCTTAGCATGTAGGCGTAGTTTACGTCGTTCTTCCCGTGAGAAAGCTACAAGATACTTTAGAGTCTAGAGATAGATAAGTATATCTCTGTACCAGGGGTCAGAGGTGGAAATCAAGAAGATATGCTCATCTAGGAATGAGTCTTCTTCAATGACTACATCTTCTTTCGTTGAAAATTCTGCAATAAGCTCAACAAAAACTAAGGATGTTTTGGATTTGGCGGACTGAAAATCCAAGTAAAACTCTTGGAGAATGACTATCCATTTGTTGAATTTTCCTCCAACTATCTGTTGGGACAAAACATATTGAAAAGGATTAACATCTGCTATTACCGTTGTAGTCCTTAGTAAGATGTAGTGACGTAACCTCTTAACAGCATAAACAACTGCTAAGGCCAATTTCTCGATGTGGGAGTACCGCAGTTCAAGTCCGGCTAAAGCACGGATAAGACATTAAATGACATGCTCTTGGAGCCTATCATCCTCCTGGACTAGGACTACCCCTATGGTCGACTCAGACATGGCCAAATACAATATAAAATCCCTAGAGTAATCCGGTGGATGCAACAATGGTGTCGACAACAAAGCTTTTTTCAATGCCTCGAATGTGAGTTGTACAGTTTCATCCCATACAAATGGGGTGTTCTGTTTTAGCAAGCGCATGAAACCATTAGTAATCTTGGCATAGTTTACAATGAAACGTTGAAGAAAATTGGACTTTCCCTATAGGGTCTGAAGTTACCTGATAGAACGAGGAGGAGGCAGATTTAAAATGGCCTCAACTTTTAAAGGATCCACCTAAATGCCTCTATTAGAAATAATGAATCTGAGCAGTCTCCCTGACTCGACGCAGAACACACATATGTAGGGATTCAAGCAGATTTTATAGTATCTGCATCGTTCAAATATCAACCATAGGTGATCTGGATGGTCAATCCTCTTACGAGAATGTGCAGGCAGATCATCAAGGTAGGGTTCAACAATGGATTTGATAGCATGGAAGGAAAAATTCATTGCCCATTGAAAGGTTTCCCTAGCATTTTTCAATCCAAGGGGCATTTTTTTGTACGCGAAGGTACCCCAAGGACAAATGAAAATAGTTTTATGTTGGTCTTCCAGTTTTATTTGAATTTGATTATATCCATAGAATCCATCCATAAACGAAAAAACTTCACTTCCCGTGCAAGCATCAATAATTTGGTCTATAAATGGCATGGGATAGTTATCCTTAGGACAGGATTTGTTCAAATCTCTAAAGTCAGTACAAATGCGTATGGTCCCTTTCTTCTTATCAACAGGAACAAGGTTGGAAACCCATTTTGTCAGAGCTATGGGATAAATAAAACCAGCTTTTAGCAGTTTTTCCACTTCAGCCTTCACTGTCACCACTTTACACGGGTTAACAGGTCTCAACTTGTGTCGAACATGTTTAGCGTTAGGGTATGTTTGAATCTCATGCTCTAATATAGATGGATCGATGCCTGGCATCTCCTCATATGACTAGGAAAAAACGTTGTGGAACTCCTTAAACAAGGCAGTATAGATGATAGTCTCCTCAAGAGAGCAGTTTGTGCCAATATGTATATTTTCCACAACGTTTAGATTTACAGAGATGTTGATAGGGATGGTAGCATAAATATTTTCCGTATTCCCCTCAACAAACATTCCTTCCCTAGGTAAGGGATTAATGGGCGTATCAACATCATCTGTCAGTCTCACATGAAACTCTTGATTCTCCATCCTGCTTAGCTCTAGAAGAAAATAGGATCAATGATGAAGATCTTCATGGATCTTATCTCGTCTACAAATGGATTCATCAGAAGGTAAAACCATATCTAAACAATCCATCAAATGCAAAGAGTTTCCTACCCAAGTAGGCAGATAGACTTCTTCCAATTCCTTTGAGACTGAGAGTGGAACCGGAATGGGATCAATAGTGGTTTGTGTAATAGCTTGATAAGCTACTTCCACTACTGATAGGGGCACTTCAGGTTCATGGTGGGTAGGGAGAACCCAAGGATCAGTCCTATCAACAACCGTAGCAATGGACTTTCCCACACTAGTAGAACCTATATAGTTAAGGGGAGCTAGAAGATCAAATGTGCCCATCAGTGATGCATACATTCCAGTCCCTAAGCTCTGTGCAGTAGGTTTGACCTGATCAACCAATGGCACAGCAGACTCATTAGACTCCATGTAGCCTTTTTGAGTAAAATTCAGTTGGTTAGCAGTAACCAACTTCCCTTCGTGTGGAAACACTACCACCCGAAAGACGGCCGATGCAATAGAATACATGGCATAAGTCCAACTTCTTACCAAAAGCAAATTATAGTCCAAAGGTGCATCAATCACCTCCACCTCAACAGACACCACTTTCCCTGCCATATTAATTTCAAAAGCCGGTAGGATACCATGTGGACAAAATGACCTTCTGTCAAAAGCAGTAAGCAAGGTGTTTGACAGGACCAGCTCTGGGGATCCAAGAGCTTTCCAACATGATAAGGACATAACACATGTAGAAGCACCCTCGTCAACAACTGCCCTTCTAATGGTCTTGCCACCATGGATGACATATATTTATAAGGCTACATGGTAAAGTAGGTGAATTTTTACATCAAACAAGTGAAATTTCACCATGAGACTCGATGAGTCCATACTGCCTAAGGCTGCTAAGAGTGCATCCCGCTGGGTGGGACAACTCTGTAACACCTCTAAAGCTGACATTGCATAAGGTGTCTGGAATAAGTCTTCAACCACGAAGTAGTTGGATGCATCCCTAGCATTAGGATTATGCAAGGTCTTCTTAAAGACACCTTTCGGTATCTTGGGCATAGTTTCAACAGGTTTCTCAATCGTGAGAGGGTTAGAAGTTTCACCTATATACTTACCCTTCTCAGAGGTCTCTTTTTCATAGTTCTTATTCCTGGTCTGTTGCAAAGTTTAAGATCAAACCATGTTGATATAATTGGGGTCAGGGGAATTTGGGGTGCCCCCTGCTGTATTCAAAGCTGAAGCAGAATTCTGTCCTTGGGGAAATGGATCCTTTAGGGTGGCCAGTAGTTGAGATTTTAATAGCTTCTGGCCTTGTTCCATAAGGGGACAAAGATGGGTGAGGTGATCCTCATGGTACAACTTACATGGGAATTTTACCTTTTTCTTTTCTTTCTTTCCCCCATCAGCATTATTTGCGGGTTTTTGCTTGTTTTGATTTCTCTCCCCTTTCTTTCCTCTCTTCTTCTTCCCACCAAGATGTCGATTTCCCTTCTGAGAGGTCTATGCAAAAACATTTGCATTTTGGGGCAAGGGGGAAGCCTTTGCTGCCTCCACCGTAGAATGTTTGATGGACAGCTGATGGAGCTGTTTGGCCAAAGATTCTATAGTGCGAGAATTAACAGACCCAACCACACCATTAGCATGGGGTCCAAGCTTAGGTTTCTCTGCATTGTGGGTTGGCCTCGATGCCTCAGGGATAATCTCATACAAGATCCCAGACTGAGAGTAAATAAAATCTAATTGATGGGCCCTGATGATAGCTTCTTCCTCATTAGTGACTCCTTAAGTAGATACGTCCTTAGATATATAAGGCAATAATTATTTAAGGAAACATTCTAGTAAGAACTTAGGAGGAATAGTGGCTTTAATGAGGCTCTTCCACCTCCTCCACTCTTGGATGTGATCCGAGATGTGGGTGGCCTTGTTCTACCGGAAGGTAGACAACAAGTCTGTTCTGAAATCATATCGGACAAGAAGCTGAAAGTGGCTAAGGAATGCGTTAGCCAAGTCCCAAAAACTACTAAATGCAGCAGAAGGCAACTCAATGTACCATTTTGTTGCAGTACTCGTTAATGTTCTTTGGAACAACCTCAACTTAACTGAATCTTCATTCAATGAGTTGGAAGAGCACCATAAATGAAAAGTAGTGGCATGAGCCCCTGGATCTTCACCAACTTTTCCTTCGAATTTTGGGATGTCTGAGGGAAATTTGGTGGGGACAAGTGGCCAGGAGGGATCTTGCCTCATCGGGTCATTCATTAATTTAGGCAAATCTAGCAAGTTTAACATTGCCAGGAAAGGAATCTTAGGTCGAACCAGAGCACTAAAAGTGCCAGTCTGGGGATTAGAGGGACTTGCCCCCAAATTCCCATATGTAAAGGTGGGGTTGCTCCCTGCTGCTGGTTACGAAGTGGATGGGTTACTTTGAAACACATTCCATCTGTAAGCCACAGGATTGTTGGTATAAGGTGTAGTATAAGAGGTTCTAGCTGCCCCAGTTGAAACTAGGGTTTGAAATATAGGAGTGGATATCCCTCCGCTAAAAAGAGAAAAGGGAGAGCTCATGAACGGAGCAGAGACCGGGGTTTGGAAACCTTGACCATAAGGGTTAGTGCTTCCAAACTGCACTCCTACATAAGAGGTTGGTGGACCTACATATGGAGTGGATGGGGGTATATGCCCCCCATTCCAAGGAAATCCTTGGACAAAAGCTGAGGATCCTATAGGACCACTATGGGCAGTGTCTGTGAAAGAGGTTGGAACTGTAGGTACACTAGGAATCCTAGTGACCATACCACCAGAAGCACCTACTAGGCTTGTGGGAAATGGAAATTGAACCACTCGGCTTACTAGAGTTAAGTGTGTAGTAGGTATGCTTGATCTAGCGGAACCTACCAAGGAAGGTAGGTCCCCTTCAGTCGGGATGGCTGAGGTGAAAATGAAAGAACTCTCTCCTACACTGGACATTATTCTGCCCACAGGGACACCAATAATAGGTGGATCAAAAGGATGAACCTGGACGATCACTGGATCATTTAAGTCAGTCAAGGGTGTATTAAAATTCCTTGCAAAATTGTCAGCCTACAAGTATTCTATCTCAACTGTACTTAAATAAAAAAGGTTTGCTCTAAGTTCTAGTTCACTTGGAACTTCACTGACTCCTATCGGTTCAAACGAACCGTCCATGTCCAATCTCTGCCTTTGAGGTGGAGGTGGAGGTTCCAATGTGATGAGAGGAGGAAGGTTTTGCAACCTTCATGACCTTCTGATAGGTTGGTCTTCCATGATTGTGAATTTGACAATTCAAACCCTAAGGTCAGCTAAACACAGACAAACCGCAAAGCAATCACTACAAAAAATCCTAAAGTCTCAACAATCAGCAAGGGTAAAAGATATTCTTTCCCAAAGAAAGTTGAAAGACAGTTGCTTGGTGTCCTTGAAGAGGTTCTTAGGCACAAGCGGAGGAATCACCCACCACCCTCCTACACTTTCAATAAGGGTTACTTTCCAAGCCTGCCCAAGATGAACTAGAAATAGCCTTCTGGTTTACCTATGTATGAACCCTAGATGTCAAGAGACTAGAGGCTACCTTAACTATACCAACAATCTAGGGGGACAGTCACAAGCCTGATTCGTATGCATGGGCAGGGTAGCTAATCCCTAAACTCTGTCTAGGATAGAATCCCCATATGCATAAAAACCATGATTTATGTTTCAACAAGGAATCAAAGGGTTATCTCCTCAATCCAATGCCTCCACGCACTCTCATGCTTGACTCCCGTTTGAGAGGAGCTTCCTAGATACTATCGATAAAGAGAAGGATTTACCTATCGATTGGCCCACTATGTCTAATTTTAAATACTTATGGGGAGTTTACACTTCCTATCCCACAAGTCTAGCCTAAGCTAGTAGGTGTATGGCCCTAAAAAAAAAATTACTAATAAATTTTAATTATTGCGTTTATTTTAAGGGCTATTTTTTGCTCAAAAGGCAAGTGGAGTGAAAGACTATGATGTTTTCGACTCAATAAGAAATGTAAAAAACAATTGGTGTATACTTTCAAAGCAAATTATCACTACTTAAAAACAAGCTTCTCTTTCTTTTTCTTTTTTTTTGTAAATGTAAACTGATGAAAATGCAATGAATAAAGAGAAAACTAAGACTATATTTTTGTAATTTTTGAGATTATATTTAAAAACTGAAAACAAAACTACTATATGCAAAGCAAATGCAAAATTTTCTAATTTTTTCTTTTCACTTTTCAAATTGCTCAAAGACTACTATGCGCCTAAATGCACAATACTTGAGTATGCTTGAATAAACTAATTGTATAAAATAAGAAAAATGAATTAAAGCAGACTCATAAAACCAAAGATCAACCACCTAAGGAAGACTTGGAACCCTAGCTTGGGTGGACACAGTGAATAGAAATCACTGAGATCAAACAAAGGCAAGTGGCAAACAAACAGTATTTGAAAACAGAAATGAAAATACAGTGACTAGAACCCTGATCACTGATTCAGACAACCAACACTTGAACCTATAACCCAACAGGCAGATCCACTTCAAGTTGCTAACAGAAAGACAATCCAAACAATAAGAACTTAAGGGCTTTACAAGAAAGCACAAGGTATGGATAACAAGGTCATCAAACTCACAATGCAATGCTCATAAGGAAGGCCAATCAACAAACAAAATTTATAGAAGGACAGGGACAAGCAAACCCTAACCCAAAACTTTTAATGCTCAAGCTTGTACGTGACTGTGTACAAGGGAAACCCACATACTGTACGAGACTGTGCTATAGAGAAACCCGCATATGCCGACCTCTATATGTGACTGTGTGCAAGAGAAACCCACGTACATGTATAAAATTTTCAAAAAAAAAAAAATAAAGGTCTTCAAACACCACTCTAAGCATGAACCAAGACAAGACACCACACAGTGAATCAAGGCAAAGACTAGGCACTAATCTACAGAATATAACCCACAACAGTCTGGGTTCCCCAGCGGAGTCGCCAGTTTTGTTGTTCAGGAATAAACACCCTTATAACCTAGGGCTTGGGGTTACCAATGTACATCAAAAACTTGTAGACAATCAACTTTAAAGTACAGAAAGGAAATAGGAAGATATGTTGGACTCACCCGATTATCGACAGTTGATCCAAGCTTTGTCTTCTCCAGCTCTGCTTCTCTCCAAAACTATCAGGGATGCACCTCCTTCACTTGCAAAGAGCGAATTCTCTAAGTACAAACTTATACATGTATATATGACAGGTTATATAAATAACATATATAGTTCTTAATCAAATATATTTACCAACCATGATACATGAAAGAGACTCAACACAAAGTTGGAAGAAGAATTCTCTTTATTAACAATAGTGAATGAGATAAGTGTACAACCCAACGCCTAAGACAAGGACTCCTCTGCAACCAAAGGACTCTAAGTTCTGCTGCTCCAAAGAATTCTGAAGATATACCACCAGCATAACTTTGCTCTCTAAGATTCATTCTATTAATGCCCTTCCCAAGGCCTCTATTTATAATTTGGGAAATATAGCAGTTTCGAAGGTTGAGGAGGCTAAGACAGTTGAGATGATTAATGTTTAAGGCTCAACTAATCTCCATTAATAGTGTTTTATTATTTTTAATTTCAAATGGATGTGTATGCGACTATTGATACTAGAAACCCGCGTATGACACGTGAGTTGATTTAAGGGAAACTCGTGTATAGATCTATACGCAGGTTGCAATGAGAATAGTCGCGTACAGTACGCGGGTTGTCAACGAACACAGTCGTGTATGTATGTGAGTTTCAGTGGAGATAGTCACATACATCAATCAACATATAGAAAGATAAAATGGCAAGCTAGTTGGAGGATAAATGCATCTCATGTCATTCCCATATATAGTGTTTAGGCAAACTTCAATCCTATAGTGTCTTTTTGTGTACCAACATATGGAAAGTCGGCACTCAGACAGAGAAGTGGCATTTGGGTTGATAACACATATGTAGAGAGTTATCATTGTATCATGTTGACGAGTGGCCGCTCCTTCCACCTCATTCTTCACTACTCTACTCCTGGGAATATTATAATGTATTTCATCCATCATGTCCCTGTTGGGCCCAAAAATGACCCCTTTTTTACCACCTTTACCTACCTCTTTTTGCCTCATCCCACTTTATTGAGGTACGCTAAACAGATGTCTTTCCTTCACTCGGTCCCTCAATTCATACAGGTATGGTTAATCATTGTCTTATGTTATTAATGCTTAGGATTGTTTTAATTAGGGCTTTACATCTTAAATTATGCTAACATATGGTGGTTTTATAAAGATAATTCGATATGTAAAGGATATAGGTGTAGCGGGCCGAACATGCCAAGAGAGGGATGAACATTCATTGCTGAGATGATCGGGAAAAATTAATCAAATTATTGTATCAGATGTGACTAAGGTTGTGTGCTCATCTGCCATTTTAATACAAGGAGTTTGATTCTTTAGATCTTGGCATTCTAACGTGTGTTACTTCCAGCATCTCTGTGTGAAGGTTGGGCCCACCTTCCCACAGGGATTACTGAGTTAATTAGGTATTTTATTTATTCTATTGTGTGGTTGGATGTTGTGATAATTTCCTTTATTTATAGTAAGCTGCAACAGTCATCGATTTGTTGTGTGTCATTTGAATAATTAGCAATTGTATCCTCTGTAAACTGTAGTGGTGTGGTGTGACAATTGACGATATAGGTTAACTTTCTTTTATGCAACTGTGTGATAGCTGTGACATCTCTATTCATCCCTAGTTCTTTCAATCACTGTTTTCTTTAGATCTTTGCAGTTTGTTTCTTCACATTTATAATTGCATAATTTAATTCTTATACTTTGAATTTCTAGAATAAGCTGAATTCAGATAGTTGAGATGGATCTTTAGATGGTTTGGTAATTAAGGATTTAACTTTCTGCAAAAGTAATCTAGATGTTATTTCCTGAACATTTTAATTCTAGATTAAAGATTGTAAGAAGGTACTTATGATTGCATTTTTAAGAAGGTAAACTAGATTAAGTAGATTATGGGATGAGTTCAGCTGAACAGGAAAGTAGGGTCATTCATTTACAGCATCAGATACTTATTGTTTAATCATATATAGTGCACATTATCCTTGAAATAAGAGAATTCCCTGGGTTGAAAATTTATATTGAATACTTTGTATGTTGGATTTAATTAACTTGCATATAGAGTGCCCAACATTTTGGCGTCATTGCCGGGGAGGATAATTATTAGACACCGTAGTAGTTGCATCTAGTAATTATATTTATTCATTCTTCTTCAGTTTTTAAGTTTGCATGTTTTGGGTTGCATGAATACAAGAAGGGTATAGCATGACCATCTTATAAATCTTAGAACCCCATAGAACACTAACATTGCAGGTGGTTGAGGCCATGGGCGAAATCCAGCATTGGGAAGAAGAACATTCATTGACGACCTGGTTGATAGGACCAATTCTTCTACTAGGGCTCGCTATCAAAAATCACCTATTAGAAGAATCCCAGTTAACCTTGTAGTGGAAGTTTCAGTCTCTACAATAGAGAACACATGAGGAGCTACAACACCCTCGAATATCCCCGTGGAGGAAGATAGAGTTAGTACTACGGGATCAGCTGATTGAGATTTGATATATCACATTAACGGGAAGGTTGTGACTAAAGAGGAGTGGACACAGTTTGATCAAAGATTTAATCATCAGTGGAAGGAAGAAGAGGATAAAATAGAGGAATATATGAGCAACACATGCGATCTTGAAGATCATGAAGAAGAAATGGGTGAAAATCATCATCACGAGGGTAACTCCCCGCTTTAAGGGATAGTTGCTACACTTCAGTTCCCAATTCAACAACCAGAAGGAATATACCCCATGAAAAATATATCGGCATCGATGTTGCCTCGCTTTTATGGAAAAGTGGCAAAGGATCCGGATGAATTTCTTTTTGAATTTGACATCCTCTGTTGTAGCTACGACTACACCACCAATGCACAGAAGGTAAAACGTTTTCTTGCCACTCTGAAGGACAATGCTTTACGTTGGTTTATGAGCCTGGGAGGGGGAACTATCACTACCTGGGATCAGATAAAATAGGTGTTCCTGGAGAAATATCAAGAGTATTACAATACCAAGGAAAAGAGAGAAGAACTGTTTCAAATGGTACATAGGGACGATGAAAGTCTGGAAGATTTTATTGAAAGGATTTTATATAATGTGCAGAGAGCTAGACAGACTAATATGGGGTTATATGTGCTCAAAATAATCCTAATTTGTGGGATTAGGGATGATTTCCTACACATGTTAAACCTGTTAGCAAAGGGGGATATCTCCAAGGAGTCCTTTCAAAATATCGTTGAACTATGCAAAAGATATTCCAGGGGATCTTCCAGGAATAACAAATAGGACAAACGGGACAAATTAGAACATGATGTCTTCAACAGAACACAAAATTCATCTAATGGAGGAGCTAACCCGGCAGAAATAGGCAATCTCCTTGAAAATTTCAAGACATAAATAATGAGCTCCATCTCCTCAGAAATAGATGTCCTGAGGGTGAAAAAGAAATAAGCAGTAGAGGATCTCACACTTGGTGTATTCTTCCCTAAATGTAGGAAGAACCACCCTCTCAAGGAGTGCCCGCTCGACAAGGTAGAAGTGTGTCAACTGTGTGAGTTGAACTATGACACAAAAGAATGCCCTTCACTACCTCAAGTGAAGGCAGTTCTGTAGGCATCAACTCTAGATGTGGAATCATCTTACTTTATTGCACATAAAAATCCCTGGAAGCCTCGAAATCAAGGTATGACTCCAGACTTGTTTCCATTTTTGAATAATATGAATAATTGGAATAATATGCAGCACATGAATACACAATTCCCTTCATCTTATTCTAACCCTCAATGGTACCCCTCCCAACCTCCAATGCAAAATTTTTACTCCTGGAACCCCTGGACACAGCCACCAGACCAACAAAATTCTTAGTCTCCTAGATGGAGGAACTTCCATCCAGGGAACTGAATTCCCCATAACCAACCTTCTTAACAGCTTCCACATCAAACATTTTCTCATCAACCATACCCTCCTCAACAATATTCTCAACCTTATTAGCAGTCGCAGCTGCAACTCCAGAATAATGTTGTCCCCAATATGTCAATATGACAACAGCTGCCTACTCAACCTAACCCCAACCCAAATAATAAAGCAGTCCATTAGTTTGAGACTGCCAACATTCCCACTTACTCCATTACTCCTATACCCTGCAACGACATCCGCTTACGATCAGGGAGGGTAGTGGAGCCTTTGATCATTGAGGATGTTCCATCCTCTGTGCATGAAGAAAGGATGAACCCACAGTATTTATCCAATACAGTGACCCCCATTATTGAAGACGCTGAACATCCTACTAATATTCTGGTTGAAACACAAAAGATGCATTTATCGACACACAGCCTACACAATTGATTAGGGAACCACCATACCCTGAAAGATTAATGTTACCAAAGGTTGTGGGACAACCTCAATTTATCCTCTTAGGAGAGTTAAAAAAATATTTATGTTAAAATTCCACTCCTTCAGGCCCTTCAAGATGTACCTATCTATGCCAGAACCATTCAGGATATGTGTACAAGGAAACTAGGAAGAAAACCCAGGGATCCTCCCACTGTTCATGTCATAGGGAAATTATTTGAATTAATAATGGGAGAAACCCTCTTGTCCAAATACAACGATCCTGGGAATCCCACTGTCACTGTGAAGATTGGGAGCACACAAATACCCAACGTACTAGTAAACTTAGGTGCAGCAATTACCATCATGACCATTGAAACTGTAAGGAAACTTGGGCTCACTAATCTCAGGCCAACTCCTACCGTTTTAGAACTGGCAGATAGATCCACTATTAGACCTGAAGGAATCTTGGATGATCTCGTTATCTTAGTTGATTCTTGTGAGTATCCTACTGACTTCTTAGTTTTACAACCTAAGTCACAACTAAGGGGACACCATTGATCCTGGGAAGGCCCTGGTTAGCTACAGTTGATGCTTACATCAGCTGTCGGTCTGGCTCTATGACCATATCAGATGGAACCAAGATAAAGAACCTCACTCTCTATCCTCCATTTCGGCCGAGCTTAGAAGCTGAAACTCCATTATGGATGGAGCCAGAGGAAGAAGAGGGCATTTAGCCATTATTAATGATAGGGAAGGTCTTGACTTTTAAAGATGAAACTGAAGATGATGCCATTAATAATTTCATCAGTGAACCCACTTCTGTCAATAAGAAAATTTATCAGATCCTGAGTGCTACTCTAGGTGAAGAGGAACAAGAAAATATCACAGAGGAGACATTAGTCAGTGATACTCACATAGTTCCAGTGTTGAAAAATTTGAAAAGTGTTCCTGTGGACGTAGAGTCTGGAAAAACCCTGAATATCAATCCTAGTCTTACCCCAGATGAACAGTAATGCCTAATCACTCTCTTAAAAAAACACAAGGGGGCATTTTCCTGGGAGTACATAGACATGAGGGGCATCCCTTCTAATCTGTGCACCCATCACATTTACATCAAAATTGACTCCCGGCCAGTGTGCCAGCCTCAATGACGAATGAATCCCAATCTTAGGGACATAGTGAACGAAGAAATTCAAAAACTCTTGGAAGCAGGATTTATATATCCCATTTCCGACAGTGAGTGGGTATCGCCACTCATGATAGTACCCAAGAAGAATGGTAAATGGAGATTCTATGTGGACTATAGAGAGCTGAACAAGGAAACATAGAAAGATCACTTTCCCCAACCTTTCATCGATCAAGTACTTGACACCTTATCCAGGAAGAAGTTTTTCTCCTTCTTGGATGGGTTTAGTGGGTAAAATTAAATCATGATTGCTCCTGAAGACCAGGATAAAACTACCTTCACCTATCCCTAGGGAAATTTTGCATACAAAGTGCTTCCCTTTGGTTTATACAATGCACCAGCCACATTTCAAAGAGATGTGATTGGCATCTTTTCAGAATTAGTTAATGATAGTATAGAAATTTTCATGGATGATTTTACTCCTTATGGAAAAGACTTTGAAGAAGCATTGAAAAAATTAGAAAAGGTTTTAACTCGCTATGAACAGACCCAGCTATCTTTGAGCACTGAAAAGTGCCATATGATGATGAGTGAAGGAGTAGTGTTGGTGTATTTTATCTCTGTTGATGGCATCTAGGTAGACCCCTCTAAAATCAAGGTAATAAAAAATATACCTACTCCTGGAACTCAGAAAGAAGTGAGAAGTTTCTTAGGGCATGCTAGATATTATAGAAGATTTATAGAAAACTTTTCCAAACTTGCCTCTCCTTTGTTTTCATTGTTAATTAAGGATGTGTAATTTACTTGGAATGAGGCATTCCAGACAGCGTTTGTTAAACTTAAGGAGAAGTTGTCCACAACTCTCATCCTAAGAGGGCCCAATTGGACATTGCCTTTTCACATATCTTTATATTCCTTTGATACCACCATTAGAGAAGGTTTAGGACAATAGGATGGTCAAGCACCTTATGCAGTTTATTATATTAGCAAAAACCTAGCCCCTGCTAAGCTTAATTATACCATTACCAAGAAGGACTTTTTAGCCATTGTTTACTCCATTGAAAAATTCTAACATTATATCATTGGATATCCTACCTTTGTGCACACTAACCACTTGGCCATCAAATATCTAATGAATAAAACTGTTACAAATGCTCGGGTAACTAGATGGTTGTTATTGTTACATGAATTTGATATCACCATTATAGACATACCTAGAAAATAAAATGTTGTTGTTGATTTCTTATCTTGTTTTACTAACAGTGATGATAATTTTCCTATTGAGAACTTTTTTCCAGATGAACACTTATTTGCAGGTTTAGCTCACTCCCCTTGGTATGCAAATGTCGCTAACTACTTGGCTGTAGGGAAGCTTCTGACACATTTGTCAAAAAGAGAGAAGAGGAAAATTATTCAACAAAGTGCCAGGAATTGCTGGATATACTATCATCTCTTCTACACAGGCCCTAATCTTGAGATCAGAAGATGTGTAAGAGAAGATGAAATATTCCATATTTTGAAGGCCTGCCATGACAAGCCTTGTGGGGGACATTTTGTAGACAGGAGGACAGGACACAAAGCGCTGAGAATGGGATACTATTGGCTAACCCTTTTCAGGGATGAAAAAATATATGTCCAGTCTTGTGACAGCTACTAGAGGATGGGCCAACCTAATAGATTGGATCAAATAACTCTTCAACCACAACTGGTGGTTGAACCTTTTGACAGATGGGCCTTATATTTTGTTGGTCCTATTAGCCCTCATTCCAAGCAAAAAGCCTACATCTTGGTTTGTACCGACTACATGACAAAATGGGTAGAAGCAATGGATTTGGTGAAATCCAATGACGAGGCTGTGATCGATTTCCTGTATGGTGAAATATTTACCTGTTTTGGAGTACCCAAGGAAGTGGTTACAGATGGAGGACCTCAGTTTTTGCCACATCAATTTGAAGCTCTGCTACGGAAGTACCATATTCAGCATCAGATAGCTTCACCATACCATCCCCAGGCCAATGGCCAGGTAGAAAGCACTAACAAAGTTATTGAATCCATCCTTACCAAAACGGTCAAGAGCCATTATAGAGATTGGACTGATAGACTTCCGGAAGCATTGTGGGCATACCGTACTACTTGGCGCACTACTATAGGTTTCTCTCCTTATGAATTGGTGTATGGGAAAAGTGTTGTCTTCTCCATTGAATTTGAAATCAAGACTTTGAAGACAGCTATGAAGGTAAAATTAGATGTGACTGAAGCCCAAAAGAGAATATTGAATCAATTGAATGAACTTGATGAGAACCATTTTAGCTGTTGTGGATCAGACAGTATTAATCCAACAACAGAGATCCAATCGACACGATCGATTCCTCAAAAAGAAATTCTTCTGCGAAGGAGACTAGGCATTATTATATGATTCAATATTATAAAGGGACTTCAAGGGTAAGTTATGCACAAGATGGTTGGGCCCATACCTGGTAGACAGAGTATTTGATAATGGTATAGTCCACCTGGTAACAAAAGATGATAATCGTGCACCATTATTTGCTAATGGTCACAAGCTACGACTGTACCATAAGCCCATTTCAAAAGACGCATTCACTTCACAGCTTGCATTTGATTCGAAATACAAGTTAGAAAAAGGGAAGATATCTTTCTCTGCCCCTGTCAATCCTTAGATAATCGCTGTAAATCTTACATAAAATTTTTGTACATAAATAAATTGATATTTTTACCATTATTTTTTTTTTCTTTTGCACTTGATCCGTTTTTTTTTTTAAATAAAATGTGCAAGGAAGCACCTAAGGAGCAGTGGTCATTATCATGCATATCGACCAGGGTCGTCCTTCTGTAACTTCCTGCATCAGAAGAAAATTCCTTGAACAAATTTGTTGCAACTGCAACACTGTAATACTTTTCCTATTTTTCTGTTTTTCTACAGCCGCAACATTGTAAAATACCTCCCTTTACCCCGTTCCACGCAGCTGCAACACCGTAACTCGTTGCCTATTTTTCCATTTTTCTATAGCTACAACACCGTAAACTCTCACCCTTTATCCCGTTCCACGCAACTGCAACACCGTAAACTCCCACCCTTTATCCCGTTGTGCGTAGCTGCAACACCATCAAAACGTTGATTATTTTTTCATTTTTCTGCAGCTGCAACACCATAACTTAATGCCTTTTTCTAATTCCGACAGTTGTGACACCGTTCCAATTTTGTCCATTTTTACCTTTTTCAGCAGTTGGGACACCGTTCCATTTTTACTATGTTTACCTTTTCCGACAGCTGTGACTTCGCCAAAACTGGATGATTTTTCTATAATTCACAGCTATGACTCTACCAAACTGCTTGATTTCTCTATGGTCTGCGGTTGTGACTCCTCCATTATTGGAAGAACTCTTTGCAACCTTGGTTAGTGACTCCTCCAGATCTGGCCCAAATTCTTGATGCCGAAAATTCTGATTTTTTTCACAACATTCATTATGTTTCTGACAAGATTGACAAGATGGTTTTGGTCCACCGGTAGAAAAGGTCATTACACCATGCCTGCAATAATGATTAAATTTAAATGGCTGCACTTCACACTCTCTACTATTTTCCAAAGGTCACCATTCATCGCATATTTTCGAAGGTATGGTTTTGATTATTTACTTGATTAAGCGTTAACTAGATTTGACAACATTAATCATACCATCCTTTCTGTGACCATTATTACACCTGCATACCATTAACTATCCACTCGTACAACTTAATGGCCATTTATGTTACCTGATAACCACCACCTTTCCTAATTTGGGATAAAATTCCAAACATTTACATGCTCTGAAACTTTTCGAATTTACCCAACTCCATTCTTAGTTGTTCATGCATACTCTGTTCTTTAACCTCCATTGTCGGGACTTGTAATCTGTCAGACTGATAAACAATTCTGAATTCAAACAAACATGGGTATCCCAGCTCGGCATGAACCTCCAAATATGCAAGAACTGAGAAGAAATGCCGAAGTTTTCACTATTTTTGAAGCTGCAAGCTGGACTGAATTCTTCCAACCTGTCACGTCCCCATCCCTCAACCGGTGAAGAGGACGCGACGGACATATCATACACGACCGGGCAACAGCCCATGAACATAATCAAATGAAATCAAATGCTGAAAACAAAAGCCTAAACAACAAGCATAATTCATCATACAAGGATGCACAGTCCTTCAAACAATCAGCAGAAGCAAACATAGACATTTCCAGCATTAATCATCAATATAAATTACATAGATGCAGTGGACAGAAGCACTTATCTCTTGATGAAGAATTCATCCGCAACCAGCTACGTCGCTGCAACGTTCCACCCAACCATAGGCCAGCGTGCTCATCAATCTCTCAGCAGC
>LPNX010085444.1:68515-79311 GCA_001517045.1 Pseudotsuga menziesii
ACCCATAGTGGCTCAAAACGAATTTGAACACCACAGCCAGCAAAACACAGGGAAAACAGCAGCCCCAAAACATGACAGTGAACATGGCTCTCACAATAGGGAAAATGACCCAAACACCCTGTGCGTGAGGAAGAACTTACACCCAACAGCAAAATGCATGGGAATACATACCCGATTTCTCTACGTGAGGATGAGCAGACCTCTGCGTGAGAGAAGACAACTTCGTTTTTTCCTGTGGATGAACAAAACAACAGCAAGGACGCGAATTTACAGTGCGTGGGTGCTCAGCAACTCGTGGAACCAAAGAAATGTCTGCCTGAGACCAAAACCGCCCAATTCCTGTGCGTGAGGAGCCAACAGACCCAAAATCGTGGTGAGAGTGAGAACTGAGCAGGGAAGAATGCGTGAGGGAGAGGAATGGACAGACATGGGTGGAGTGGGAAAATGGGTAAAGCTGACAGCCTACCACAACCACCACCACTTCAGCAATAACTCCCCCAACCACCAGCTGAAGCATTAAAGAGGTTGACCAACAACAAAGGTGGCAAAACAACAAGGCAATAAAACATGGGTTTTTCCCCCATAACCAAGGTTTGACATCCCCCACCCCTTATCCTTTGGAATCATTCCCTTTTCATTCAACGTTGCACTGCCGTAGCTGGTTGTGGTTTAATTAATTGATGTGCGGGTTTTACATGATGCCACATTATAAGGTGCCAGATAGCACGACAAACCATCGGCAATATCCCCATTGCCGAACATACACAACCAAATCGATGGTGGGGCTTTTACCTTGAGCTCCTCACCACGATTAATTACATTATATACATCATGCATACGGGGTCGAAACCGGGGATGTGACACAACCCCTGAATGGGTTTCATCGCGAGACAACTCTACAATTTGACTTAAATCTTTTAGAAACCCACTCAAAGGTTCAGGGGTTACGTATATAAGTCTCTAAAGCAATAGTGGTTGAGTTCACTGGCCTTCCTCAGGTGGGAATAGCCTGGTTTGGTCGAAGAACCCCCCATGTTGCTGCAATATAGGATTTTCTAATAGAGGGGGAGAAAATTCATCAGTCAGGGAGAGGGATAGCATTACAGTCACTACCTCAGCCATGGAATCAAGTAGAAGTTTTCCTCAAGAAGTATATCACCTATGAAGGTAGGTATCAAACGGTTTATTACTCTGAATTTCCTCTATTATCTCATCTCTGTCATAAGACCTTACTGAACATTCCATTTTATTTATTCAATGACCTACACAATATGGCGGGGTTTGTTAGAATAGCCAAGCATCCAAACTCCTCCCTTACCCACCATGGCCTAATCAAATTAATAATTTTACAGGCGTTAGCTCAACAAAACCAAACCTGGGAGCAATTCACAGGTCAAATTCAGATAAACCAAGAACCCGCCCTTTTGCATGGCGTTCCAATAGAAGAAGAAGTAGAAGTACCTATACTCATGGGGCATGTTCAAAACCAAGAGGATCCTACCAATAAAAAATTGGGGGGAAATGAAGAGCAACAAGAGGTTCGGAGTCCCTACAATTTATTTGGGGGGGGTGGGGAGGATGAGACTAGATCGGATGATCAGTTAGAAGACCAATTAGAAGATTTGGAGGAAAATGCACAAGAAAACCCTGTAGGGAGATTAAATAATATAGAAGCTCTGACAGTAGAGGCTGAAGCTGGAGCAACATTACATGTTGTGACAGCTGAAGTCGAGGATGTTAGAGCAATGATAACAGAAGAAAACGCGGAGGTGTTTACCATTGAATCTTCCCCTGAATGGGGAGGAACTCTGATTGAGGAAAAATAGGAAAACTATGAGACAGAGGATATCCCTTCCACATCAGCTGCAAATCTGGAGATTCTGGCACCACAGAGGAAAAGGAGGAGATCAAAAGATGAAATATAGGCATCACCACCAATAAGATGAAAAAGAACCAGGTCAGTTACAACAGCTGAAGTAGCACGATCAAGATGGGAAACTATAGAAGCACAAATCAGATTCCCCATTCTAAGACCCAAAGAAAATTATGCCCCACAGGAACCGGCTATAGAAGAACCTCAAATTGAGGGACTTCTGTACGAAAATGGTCTATTAAAGGAGGAAGTACAATCACTTAGAAAAGAACTAGAAAATTGGAAGGAAGCATGCAGGAAACAGGTGGAAAGGAAGCTGTACACACTGGTTGAAGCTGCAGACCAATTAGAAGGATCAACTCTTGCTGAGGATGGTGAGGAGGAAGAAAGAGTGGTATGCCCTGTGTGTGGAGAAATATTTAACCACTCATGATACAAAGTCATAGTTTGTGCCTTTGTGACACAACGACCCGTACCTGCAGTTGTGGAATAACAAGGACAATCTAACTGGAGGGATGGTGAAGCTCCCCAAGAGAAACTTGAGCAAAGGGAAGTAGTAGATAAATAAGGTGCTGATTCACAAGAACCAGCATTTTCGAATATTCATGTTGAAGTTTCCACCTAAATTGGGACAGGTGAACCAAAGGTTGAAATTATTCCCGATTTTATTGAAGAAGTCTGGGTCGTGACTCTTGAACCTTCTCAAGGCATAGAACTAATAGAGATGGAACCTCAGTAGCAGAATGATGATGACATTGAACAGGGTGCTGATACACAAGAACCAACATCCTTGAATATTCTCGTTGAATTTTCCACCCAAATGGGGGAAGATGAACCAGAGATTGAAAATATTCTGGAATTTAATGAAAAAGTATGCACTGTGACTCCTGAACCGTCTTAGGACATAGAGTTAATAGAAATGGAACCCCAACATCAGGAAAATAATCAATTTAACCAAGTTGTTGCTACACAAGAACCAACATCCCTAGAAATTTATGAGGAGACTCTCTAGCAGCAACAAGAAATCAATCCCGAAATGGACATCATTCATGATTTGGATTTAGGAGAGGATAAACAAATGCAATCACAATCCTTCAGGGACATTGAAATCCTTGAAGAACAGCTCCATATTTCAAAAGACATGGAAGCAACTCTACAATCCCAGTAGCATGAAGGAATAGAAGGGTAGGGCTCTATTACACAAGAAATAGTGTCCTTGCATCCCCCTGTCGAAGCTGCAGCTGACAATCAGGTAGATAGGGATATTGACATTCAGGAGGAGGTTGTCACACAAGAACCAACACCTTCACAATCAGCTATTGAAGTTGCTATAGGAGAACTCCAAAGAGAGGATGTTGTTACACAAGAACCAGCATCTCCAGAAGTTTTTTTAGAGGCACCTATGGTTGAAGTTGCTGCAGGAGAAATTCAAGGAAGGGATGTTGTTACATAAGAACCAACACCCCCAGAAGTGATTTCAAAAGTACGGGATGTTCAAATTGGAACATCAGGTGATAAGGTATGGACTCAACTTCCTCAAAATTTTGTCAATTTGGATTCTGATAATGAAGAACATGCTGAAGATGAAGAAATCCTGAAGCTGACAAAAGAACTCTCAATCCTGAGAATAGAAGTGAGGAAGTGGAGGAGTCGGGGGGAGAGATATCAAGAAGGAATGGTTTCCCTTACTGAACGTAGGAACACCATCAGGGAATTGAAGGAAAAGTGGGCAAAAGAACTCGTGTCCCAGAAACTCTGTGGGGAAGAGTTACAAAAAGATCTAAAGTAGCTGGAAAAGTTCAAATCCATGTAGGAGGGAAAAGATCAGCTGTATACTCTTTCTCATGAATTGTTGGGTACCAGAGTACCATCCTCCTCTTATCCTATGTTTTTATTTGAGCAGTTCATTTGGTTTAAACTGAAGGCTATAAAATAAGGGAGACCATATGAAATAGCGACCTCAACTAAATTCCTAGAAACATTTCTGGAAAGTGACTTTAAGGACCAAAATTTGCTATGTGAGCTTTATTTACATGAGTTGGCTTCTCCTTTGGACCACCATTCGAATCCTATCCCTTTCTTAGGTGATGTTTAGTTGAGGGATTTTTCCTCCTTTGTGAGCAATCATGTTCAGTGGGAAAGATCCTTCCAAACTTTCTCTCATAATGAGGCCCACTCTAACCTATGGATTCAAAGCAAACCTCAAAATCCTCATCTTCTCCTTGCTCGTCATCAACATGTACTCTCGTGTCCCATCCAAAATCAGTGGATAATGGAAATTTAGGAAAAATGTTATTTCTACTTGTGTCAGCCATATTTCCAAGCATCAACAATTGGCTTTAGAAGGTAGCCAGCATAGATGGCAGGTTGCCTCTTTAACCCTGAGAAATAGGGATCCCTACTATTACAGGAATTTTGAACATGCACTTTCCAAGGTTGAGGGATATGTTGGATGCATGAAGGCATGTGGGGTTAATTGGCTGGGACTCAAATTCAAATTTTCTCTCATTAACAAGGGTAGAAGATCAGAAGTGTTGGAGATATTGGGTTGTCCATAAGGGATTCTTGGAAAAATAGGGAACGCTTGAATTCCCATACAACTTTTATTCTCTCCATGAATGAAGTACAATGTTAGATTCATATTCAAAATAATGGAGGTTGTTGCATGGGGACATGCAATAGGATAGTTGGGGGGAGAAGTTGGGCCCAGAAATGACCCCTTTTTTACCACCTTTACCTACCTCTTTTTGCCTCATCCTACTCTATTACGTACACTAAACAGATGTTTTTCCTTCACTTGGTCTGTCAATTCATACAAGTATGGTTAATCATTGTATTATTTTATTAATTCTTAGGATTGTTGTAATCAGGGATTTACATCTTAAATTATGCTAACATATGGTGGTTTTATAAAGATAATTTGAGATATAAAGGATACAGGTGTAGTGGGCTGAACATGCCAAGATAGGGATGAACGTTCATTGCTGAGATGATATCCATCCATTCCATCATTTCCCAAAGAACACGGTCCAAGGGTACTATTCCACGCGAGCTATACAAAGGTAGCTGCATCAGGATGCAACAGATTCAGTGGCAATAGTGCGTCGCTGCTCAAAAATAGCTGCAATCCACAAAGTATCTTCTTCATTGATCATGATCAGTATTCCTGGCTCGAGTAACAGCCTTCCTATATTTTCTACTTTCATCTTTCCACGACAGTAGTAACTTATCATAATTAGGGAATCCTGAAGATTAGACATCTTCATGGATGCCCAATAATAGTGGGAAGATGTTATTATTTTAATTGTATAAATACTGGGAACTATTTCGAGCCAAGGGTTGAAAAATTAATCAAATTATTGTATCAGTTGTGACTGAGGTTGTGTGCTCATCCGCCATTTTAATACAAGGAGTTTGATTCTTCAGATCTCGACGTTCTAACGTGTGTTACTTCCAGCATCTCTGTGTGAAGTTTGGTCCTACCTTCCCACAGGGATTGTTGAGTTAATTAGGTATTTTATTCATTCTATTGTGTGGTTGGATGTTGTGATGATTTCCTTTATTTACAGTAAGTTGCAACAGTCATCGATTTGTTGTGTGTCATTTGAATAATCAGTAATTGCATCCTCTGTAAACTGCAGTGGTGTGGTGTGACAGTTGACTGTATAGGTTAACTTTATTTTATGCAATTGTTTGATAGCTGTGACAGCTCTGTTCATCCCTAGTTCTTTCAATCGTTGTTTTCTTTAGATCTTTGCAGTTTGTTTCTTCACATTTATAATTGTAGAATTTAATTCCTATACTTTGAATTTCTAGAATAAGTTGAATTCAGATAGTTGAGATGGATCTTTAGATGGTTTGGTAATTAAGGATTTAATTTTTTGCAAAAGTAATCTAGATGTTATTTCCTGAATCTTTTAATTCTAGATTAAATATTGTAAGAAGATACTTATGATTGCATTTTTAAGAAGGTAAACTAGATTAAGTAGATTATGGGATGAGTTCAGTTGAACAAGAAAGTAGGGTCATTCATTTGCAGCATCAGCTACTTAGTGTTTAAGCATATAAAGTGCACATTATCCTTGAAATAAGAGACTTCCCTGGGTTGACAATTTATATTGAAAACTTTGTATGTTGGCTTTAATTAACTTGCATATAGAGTGCCCAATAGTACCCCTCCGACCTCACACATTAGGGTGCATATGTTATAGCGTGATTTTCCACACCTAATGCATCATGCCCTGATGGCCTTCCCTCGTCCCTATGCAAACTCACTATACCCCATTTACTCACCATAGCCATGATGCTCCAATTTAACCCTTTAAAAAAAATATTGAAGATACACATGGATCACAAGTCTACAACTTGTGTATAGATAGCTTGCACCATTGTCACCTGCTTACATTGGATTTTATGCTCAAAAATAAAATAAAAATTGTATTTTTCCCATCAAGTAATGGATGCCTTGATCCTTGGCCTTTCATATGTCTGGAAATGATATGATTCGACCCTTCATTTCCTATTGAGGGGATGTATATTGAGCTATTGTGAAGCATTGTAGGTGGAGAAACTAGAAGAGTAAGGAGATTATATTAGAATTTTTCCCCATTCTTATATGCTTGAGTTTGCATCCCTTTCTCCTTCAAGGAAGCCATTGGTACTCTTTTCCCAAGCTTTGCATTGTCTTTGTGAGCTTGCCATTTTATGGAGGATTGAAGTGGTGAAGGCCTAAGTTGAGGGACTCAGTTTCTTGGTTCTAACGAGGTGCCGACAGAGGTTTTCATTTGTATCTTTGATTTACATTAATATAAATATCCATTTTTCATCCAATTGCATGTGTGATTATGAATATTTGTTTTCATTGATGTAATCACATTGTACACATATTTAAGTTGAATATGCTAGATTAGATACTAACACTTTATATATCATGTGTGTATATATCTTTGTTGTTGAGGACAAAGTGTAGGGACAAGCTTTGTTTGAGAGCTCAATGATGATCATCTCCAAACATCTGGTTGAGGTATGATTCTTATCCCTTAGTCTTTAGTTTCTTTTATATATCTAGCATACCTGAGAGTGGATTGATTTCTTGTGTCATACTGACTGTTTTGGTCCACACCAAGCTATAGGAAGTTTTTCTCCGTAACAATATTCATTATTAAACCCAATCCTCTAATATTTCAATATTATACATTTTCATGTTTTATTTTGGCATATTCTCAAGTTAGTTCTTGTAATTACAGGTACCTTGCATCCAATTCCACCATTTTCAAGATTTGAGAACATGAATTTCACTTTTCTTCTATTTTTTATTATCTTTATCTAAAAACAAAAACAAAATGCATTACATTTATGGATTTTAATGTACCACAAAGTAATTTTTTTATGTGGTAAATATTGAAGAACAAAAATACCTTACCAACACCCTAAAAACATATAAATCATGAGTAGATTTTTTTTGTCAAATCTATTTTAATACTAGATCTAATATAGATGTATACAACTCTATTAGTTATAGCAAAGATATGTGAGATCTATACACATCCATCCAAAACAAGAAAGGTCCATACATCCCAGGGTTAGAACCTCCACTAATACCAAATGTAAGTCCTGGGTCGTCCTTAAAACAAAAATTTATTACAAATAAATTAGAAAAACAAAATATCACATGACAATGAACTAAACTAAAATTCAATCCCATGATTAAATTAGATTTAAAACATTTACATTTTATCATAATAACAATTTAATGGAACAAGAGGGAAGGGATACATGAAATCTGATGGGTTGTTGAAAGATTGTACCTTTGGACTGCTACGTGCAATGTAGTAAAACAACATGTGGAGGATGACTCTGCCAAACCAACCTATCAGTGAAACATTAAGAGCCATTGATCCCTCAACCAATAAACCTAATATAGATCTATTATTTTATCTCCATTAACCATTCATATCTCCATCAATAATCAAATAATAATATAATAACATTCCCCTCCAATCCTCCATTTTAAAGATGATCTTTCTTTTCTTTGGTACTTGAACCACGTGTATTTAATTAGATATAATTAAAAAATTACCCAAAATATTATTTGTTTTTATTGTTTTAATATTTAATGAACCTATTACTTAATTTTCCTATGTTTTTATTTAGAGCTAGTTTAATACAATTTTTGGGTTGTTACATAGGCTCAACCAATGGGATTTGTAATAAAACAAATTTATGGTAACGTCATCATAACTAATAAATTGTTGTTTGTTAATACATACCAAGTACAAGTAAAATTATGTTTCATTTACTTGCTATTCATAATTGTTGGAGAAAGAGATAATTACCTTATTTCACTTATAAAATGGAGGGCATACCCATCTTTCAAACATCATAAAATCAACCAAAAGTTCGTAAGGAAGTGGGATCCAATGAAAGAGAAGAAATATCTTCAAATATGATTGAGTCTATGATAAGTATGTGGGAATTGCATGATATCCTTTTACAAAATTTGAGCGAAATAAAATTTTAAAAACAACAAGGTAAAACTTGAAGTAATGCTAGTAAAGGTTACTCAAGAAAGAAACCTTGTGAGGATGAAGATTTGATCTTTTCTAAATAAATTGAAGCTTCTATTGAATCTGTAATTGATAATTTTTTCATTTCAGGCTAGTCAGGAAGTGGTAACTCAAAGGCTTCATCTCATAAAGACAGAAACAAAAGAAGTTCTCATGATGAGTTGAAATGGGATTTTCATAAAATTAGGCCACCTACATTTTATGGGGAGGATAAAATAGGAGAAAAAGAAGAAGCCCGGTTGTTGGGGATGAGTACATGATTTCAAATGTATAATTACTTCAATAATATGAAAGTTAGAGTAGCAACTTATAAGTTAAACGAAAAATCTTCTATTTGGTAGATATATTTGAAATTAGTAAAGCATGTTACTAAAAACAAAATCAATTGGAAGTAGTTTAAGAAATATTTAAAGAAAATTACCTTTTGAAAAGATATTTTTATGGGAAATCAAAGAATTTCATGAATTTAAACTAGTACATATGACAATGGATAAGCTACCTAATAAATTCTTTAGGTTGTTAAGGTATATGTCATACGTTAGGGATGAACAAATTAATTTAGATACAATTTTTTATGAGCAATTTAACCCAATCCTACAAAGAGGAAATCAAATTCGATGAACACAAAATATTGGAGGAAGAAATCATAAAATCTAAGTACTATTATGATTGGTACATGTAGAGAATAAAAACTCCTAAAGGTTGGAGAGAGAAGAAAAGGGAAAAATCATAATAGAGGAAAATGGGTTTTATACATCCACTTAAATCAAACAAAAAATGTACAAATAGAGAATTTTCAACAAAAATCAACCAATTCATGGTGGAAACAAATTTAATAGTTATATGGGAAGGAAACCAACATAATATTTTCAAGGTATTTTGAAGGGTTGGGATTGTGGGGAAGCTCATCTATTGAGGGATTGTCCTCACATAAGTGAGAACACTAAAAACATCCATGATATTCAGGAATCCATTACAGTTTATGATGTAGCTAGAAACATTCCTAAAATTGATGTTTCTTTAGAAGACCGACACTCTAATAACCATTTATCAATGGTAGAAGTAGAAGCTAAAATTTCTACACAAATTAATTGTTTCTATGTTAATTGATCCAGGTTCTAGTCAAATCTATATTTTCTTAAAAATCATTGAATCATGTATTCTTCCAAAGAACAAACATAAGAAGGCCTAGATGGTTCAACTAACTACATGAACTAAGAGGAAAATAATATAAATACTAGAAAATTTTCAAATAGAAATGAATGGTATGAAAACTATAGCATATTTGAACATTTTACCATTAGGATCATATGATATGTTAATATAAATGGAGTGTCTACATAAACTTAAGATCATTATGGATTCTTATCACGAAACATTACGTTGTACACCAGAATGGTAATCTAAAAAATATATTAGGAATCCATACCACCATCTCTATTAGACAACTTTCATTTTTTTTAGATGAAGAAGTGTGTTATAAAGGGATGTGAATTGCATGGAATACATATCTTATAATCAATGGAATAAAGTAAACCCAAGATTGAAGACATTGCATTCCTTCAATATTTTAAAGATGTATTTTTGGATGAAATACTAGGTTTACCTCCTAATAGAGACATTGAATTTACAATAAATCTTGTACCAAGGGGAGAACCTATTTCTATATAACCTTATAGGATGAGTCACTCATAATTTATGGAGTTGAAAATATAATTGCAAGAACTACTAGAAAATAAATACATTAGATCCAATGTTTCTATGTGGGGGGAGCCAACCCTCTTTGTGAAAAAGAAGGGTGGAACCATGAGACTATGTATAGACTACAAATAATTAAACAAAGTAACAATAAAGAACAAAGATTATTTTCCTAGGATAGATTATTTGTTTGATCAAGTGGAGGGAGCCAAAAAACTATTAAGATTGATTTAAGATAAGGTGATCATCGAGTCAAAATTAAGGATGAATATATACATAAAATAGTTGTTAGAATGAGATGCAGTCATTATGAATTTGTATTCATGCATTTTGTCATGTATAATGCACCATCTACGTTTAAGCGTCTTATGAATGGTATATTCCAAAATTATTTGGATAAGTTTGTATTCTAGAATTGATTGTCATAGCCAAGATTAAAATCAATTAATTAAACTAATTAATCAATCATATCGTGATCAGACCTTAAGTTAGAAAAAAATCTTGACTCTTCTTTATGTAGTGCCCCATTTTGTTAGACTCTTATATAACTAAACTATATTATTGTTTGAGGGCATTTTATCACAAATGACTCGATTAAATTTTATAATCTAAAACAACATATATATGTGTGTGTGTGTGTGTTAATATATATATATATA
>LPNX010085444.1:94014-104689 GCA_001517045.1 Pseudotsuga menziesii
TTATTTTTCTAGACTATTTCAGTGTTAAAAATATGTTATTGTTTGAGGGAATTTGCGTGCAAATGACCTGGTTTAATACTATGAATTAAAATGATATATGTGTGTGTGTGTGTGTGTGTGTGTGTGTGTGTGTGTGTGTGTATTGATTGTTACATCACATTGGTTACTCCTGAATGAATGGATTTTTGTAGATAGATTTATATGATGCAATATTATTGATTTTATAATGCATTAATGGAAAATATAAGTAATTTTCGTTACTTACAACATATTGGTATATGCTTTGACAATTTTCCAGTGTGACAGGGACCCAAATGCACAATGATACAAGGTGGTGTTAATGTTGCATCAATTCTAGATTGAGTATAGATATTATATTAGGTGATATAATTTATTGAATTGATATTTCGATTATTTTTATAGTATAATTAATGCACATGGGTTTCATGTGTGCAGGCACTATTGGGCCAAGAAAAGAGCACAAGGAAGAACTTGAAGCACAAGCACAAGAGGAAAAATGGGTGCACGACGAGGAATGGTGTGACAAGGAAAGTGCACCCAAAGTAGATGGAAGTGTGGTAGGTAAAATATTTAAAACTAAGAAGCGGTAGGTCAGAAGACTATAGGAGTCAGAGTCAATGGAAGACTAAAGGATGGGTTTTTATGGCTAATTATGGCCGATACAAGCAGGCTAAAAGATGTTTATGTGGCTAGTTATGGCCATGATCAATATAATGCAGGAATTTTGAGGCCAGTATGGCCTGTCATCAATATAGTAAAAGATGTTTTGTAGCTACTTATGAATGTAATAATTGAGTTGTACTCAGTCAACCCTGAACGGTCTTGTAATTTCTCTAAATAAGAGGAACTCATTCTGTATAAGGGTTAGCTTCACTATTGTCTGATGAGTTAGCTTCATTAAGAGTTGGTAAGAGTAGAAGTATTGGAAGAAATCAGAGAGGAGTCTGATAGTAGAAGGTTGTTGAGTCATGGATCTACAGCTGAGTGCGCAGATTGTTTTGTAGAGTCATTATGCAGCTGAGGGCACAAATAGAAGAGTAGAAGAGTCAATCCATGTAGTGTGCAGATATGTAGGAGTAGATAAAAGAATAAAACAGAGAGCATGAGGGAGAGAAGAATCTGAGCCAAAAGACATATCTTAAACATTTTGTAAGTCACAAACTGCAAGGTGATACCTATATTTCTCATGATGGATGAAGAGCACCTTGGTGATTTTTTCCAGATAGGTTTCCACGTTATTTCCTGTGTAAATGAATGATTGAACATTGTGATGAATTTTTAACTTTTAATGTTGAATTTTTTATTAACTCGCAATATTTCTGGTTATTGTTTGAATGAATGTCACAATACTGATAGGAAGTGAATGAATGGATATCTAAGCATTGTTGGGCATTGTGTATTATTTCATTTTTAAACACTGTTAATTCATGATATAAGTCGCATCACGACCATTGACTATTAAGCAATCAATTGCGTCGCACTAATGCACCAGTTGTTAAGTTGTTAAGGAAAATTTTGTGTCGCACGCCATTGTGGCGCACTATTGCACCTCTATTGAGTGGTGAAAGAATCTATCTATCCATCTCTGTCAAGCCCCTTGGCTGCACACTAAGGGACTATGACCCTCACCAACTACGGAAATGTGGTTATGGAAGTTACACATTAAGATATCTCAGGTGAGGCTGCACCTACCTCATAGGTGTTGCCAACTGATCTTGCTCTATTGGGTTGATGTCTTTGGGTGGTTTGTTGGTTTTGTGTTGTTATTCAAACTAGGTCGCAAGAGTGTTGAGAAGCAGGCCAACAAATGGTTTCGTTGCTGGGACCTTAATCATTTACGTCGAGGGAAATGTTGTGGCATCCGACAAACAAGGAAATAAAGGATTGACTAGAGTCTAAGACGTTAGCTTTACGCAAGAAGAAATTGCAAGGTCGTGATTGAGAGTAGAAAACCGGTTAGAATGATACGTATACTCTAATATTCATGAGATATTCTTTGCGGAGTTTCCTATTGTGTTGCATGAGTGGTTTTCAAGATTGGAAACTCGGCAGACAAATTTCCAAAGAAGAGAAGTGGTTGAGTGGAGTGCTCAGCTAATTAGCCAGATAGCCAATGTAAGTAACCATATATCTAGAGTTGTTGATTTTTAGGTCGACATTATTTTACAAGGATATATTACTAAGTTTGCAGTAGACACGATAACCTCATATAGTGAGGCTAAGAGAAATTTTTTCCAAGGGCCCCGAAGAAGGTATTTATTATCTATAAATACATGGATAAAGATGCTCGTCTATGAGAAGGTTATTTTGCAGTTAAGCAGTTGAGTCGCATGTCCAGAGGAGGGGATATGTCATGGACGACCTAGACAGAAAATGGGAGATGGTGAGCTGAGATGTTCCAAGGAAATACAGAACCTGAACTAGAATCTATATTCCTAATAAATGGAAGGAGATTCAGGTCAAGGAAAAGATGAAAGACAGGAGGAGGAAGCCAAAATCCCAGTCTATTCGAAGCAAGTGAGTATGAAGTTGAGTCGCGGCTAGAGGAAGAGGAACACTATAGACCGATTTCTGAAGGAGCAAAAGAATATGAAGAATCTGTGGAGACACCAAGATCAGGTCACAACTACATCACACTTGGAGTATCGTCATAGGTAAGGTCTAGAGCTCATTGGTTGAAAGAACTATTAATACTGATAGTTCTAGTACTACAACTAGCGTTCAAGGGGGTCCACCTTCATTAAATTATCCCTTATACAACCTCAACACCAACTCAATGGTGATGACAGATATTAGATTACCCACATTTAATGGGAATGGAGCAGAAGATTCGAAGTAGCATTGGTTCCTTTGCAAAGTTGTTTGGATGGTTCTCCAAGTTCACAGTGCGGACCTAAGAAAAGCGTAGATGATCATGACATTGCGGGGTCGTGCACTGGATTGGTTTATGAATTTCTGTGTAGTACCAGTAAGAACCTCATAGAACAACCTTGATGAGATCTGAGTCGCAATGATTTGTGATTTTAGAAAACCCAAATCCAAGTCACGGTGCATCACTAAGATCAAGGAGATAATCCATATGGGATTTTGATAAACGGTTTAAAAATTTGATGGCCAAGGTTAGTTTCTAGATGTCAGATGTATAGCATAAAGAGTGGTTTATTGCTGTGCTCCTACCACACATTCAAGATCCTTTGATGCAACAGAATATTGTGTCACAGAAAGAAGCACTAAAACTAGCGATGAAGCAGGAATCCTCATCGATCAGAGATGGTGATGCAGTTATGATGCAGATTCAGTCACAGTTGGATAATCTGACAGTATAGCTTTAGGACATCAAGAAGGGTAAAGAATCATGTGACGAATTATGGTGCACAATATGTGGAACAGATGGACACACCAAGGATAATTTTCCACCGTACATGAACTATATGTCATCAAGAGCGCCTAATCCATTGAGTAATCATGGGCTACCCTGGTGCCGAATATGCCAAACTATAGGACATTGCGACGAGGATAATTTATATTTACAAAATATTGTAAGTACCCCAGCCATCCTTTTCTTTAAATTTTGCAAATCAGTAGGGCATGATGACAAGGATTGCAAAGCATACCAGTTCCTAAAAGAGAAGACATTAGACACCTACTTGATGAAGAATGGCGGGAAGTTTCAATTTGAGCAGGCATAAGCGCACTACCAACTTGCGCCTTTCCCACAAAACCAGTATCAGAATCAGTATCATCCTTAGTATGCACCTCAGAACCTGTACATACCGCAGAATCAGTATCCACTATAGCAACCACACCCTCAGGGAAGGGGGTGGAAATTTCAGAGGTAGACGAGGAGGAGGATTTGGCAGAGAAAGAGGTCAGGTTATGTGCTATAACTATGGAAAACCTGGTCATTATGCTAGAGATTGTCAAAAGCCTACAAAGACATGTTCGATTAGAGGAATTTTGAGGTCTAAAATGGGCCTCCTCACGAAAATAATAAAATAATAGTTAAAATAATAAAATAATATTTATTAATTTTGGAGGAAAAAAGAAAAAAACTACTTTTTGTGTTCGTATTTTCGACATATATCCCTATGTTTTTACTCAAATTTCGATCGGGAGAGCTCGTTGGATGCAGAAATTGATTTTGCATCCAATGAATACCCACATTGCATACTTTTTGCGGACCCCACTACCCCAAAAACAAGAAATACCTGAAAAATGTGATGATTACATCATCATCATGTTTTTTTAGGTATTTCTTGTTTTTGGGGTAGCGGGGTATGCCAAAAGTATGGAGTGTGGGTACTCGTTGGATGCAGAATCAAATTCCGCATCCAATGAGCTCTCCTGATCGAAATTTGAGTAAAAACACAGGGAGATATGTCGAAAATACGAACAAAAATAGTTGTTTTTTTATGACAAATATGTCAATTCAACCATTATGGTTGACTCATTTTATTAGATTTCTATTGGTTCTTGAATTCCAACTCATAAGAACTTATTATTGGTGTGTTTTCTTATAAGGCCCATTTTAGACCCAAAATTTCCTCTAATGATATTGCAAAGCGCAGGACCATAATGTGGAGCAATGTCCCTGGTTGATCGCAAAGTGGAAAGCTCAGGTCGTCGTAGGTCCTAACCTGCCACAAAATACGAACCCAAATCCAAATCCTAACCTTAATGTTCAAATGATTGCTATTGAGCCAAGAGAGCTGTGTTGTCGTAACACGAGCAAGTGCTGCGACTGGAGCTGATCAGAATATTCCACAAGAACAACTGCAGGTGCGATCCGTGGCGTAGAAGAAAGTACCATTCGACATTAAAAAATAGAAACAAGTATTTTTGGATGTACGACTGAAGTTTGTGGATCGAGAGAGATCGTCGACCTCAGCAGAAGTCAAGGATATTCCTGAATGCTTCCGACAGCTATTCTAGAGGCATATTTTGAGAAATTTTAGTAAGCTCAAGTCGTTTCTGTCTAGTTGCTTAGCACTAATTCAAGATAAAGATGTTATTGCAGAACTACAAGAATTGATAGAAGAAACCCTAGTAGAGTTGCAACCTAGAATGAAGGTTAACCATGTCAAAAATAAATTTAAAATGGGGCGTGAGTTAAGAATGACTACATAGATAGGGGACTATGAAATGGATTATATTATTCAAGACCTGGGGTCGGACATTAATATTCTGACATGACAGACTTGGGAAAGCATGGGAAAGTCACACTTAGACTGGTCTCCTGTCTAGTTGAGGCTTACAAATCAGTCAAAGGTCTTACCAATTAGTAGGTTGAGTCAAGTCCCTATCGACATTGAGGGGATGCACACATTTGCATACTTTGAAGTCATCAATATTGTAGATGACACGAACGCATATCCCGCACTTCTGGGGATATATTGGTCCATAGATAATCATACCATTATAAATTTCAAGAAAAGGATCCTCTCATTTGAGGATGATGAGATGAGGGTAGTGTTTCCCACTGATCCATTGGAGGGACAAAGATACATCAAGCCTATCTAAGGCAAGGGACATGGTGATTATCTCAACCAAATCTACAATGCCACTACCTTAAAAAATGACTACATACATCCTACAATAGATGGAAACCTGATCTAGAAGAGTGCTAGTTCATGCACATCAAATTCGGGAGAGGCCTTGGAGAATTGGCAAGATAGATTGCATGAAGTCTCTATGAGGAGATGCACTAGAGTTACTCAGTCCATGTGATAGGTGGAGAATCAGTTGAGAGAGTTACCCACATATGAGGGTTTGCCTAATCTTGTGACCTTCCTCAGTTAGTTTGAAGGACTCGTAACAGAGCCACAACGTTTGTTTGCGTTTAACTATGTACTGAAGGCTACGCCTGCTAGATGGTGGGATATGCATAAGCAATCCATATCAGAATGGCCACAGTGCAAAATATTGTTGGAAGTTAGATTCGATGAAGAAATCATTGTCTTAATTCGTAGGTATACAGTGCTTTCAAACCTTCTCGAGAATATTAATCAGTGTCGCATTGCATTTGCAGAATACCCATGACAGGAATGGGTCCACCATTTCATCCACACATTGGAAATGACACCCAGAAGCTGGTACACATCCATGGATTTGCAAAAAGGAACTCGGGATTGGGAAGGACTAGGGAAGAAATTTGTGCACACATTTGAATTTGTTGATGAGAAACCTACAGTTGATTTTGTGCTTCAAACCATTAAAGAGAATATATTTGTTGAAATCCCTGTTGATTGGCCTGAGGAATGGCGCATACCGAGCGATGTACAGATGGACTAGGGAGGAAATCAGGGAGATCTCCAAGGAAATGGCCAAGGTGAGGGCCAAGGAAATGGCCAGGATGATAATGGCAATGACAATCAAGGCAACCAGTCATAGGAGGAAGACGATGGTGGTGATAAAAGTGAGCACAACACTGATGACAATGATGGAGAAGACATGCCGACTGATGAGGATGTGCAGAACCAATGGAGAGAATAGGAACAGGAGCATGTGCACATGCACAGAAGCAGAAAGATAACAGAATGACTCATACAATCAGCTTAGACAAGGAGGATATGGGCTTTCTTGTACACATTGTCCCAAAAGTGGCAAAGACCAGCCTTGAGGGTATAAGTATGGAGCAGATGCAAGTGGCCAACAAAATTGTTGAGCACGTTGACGTAAAAGATCACAGAGGCCATCAACGAAGTCAAAACTACTATCGAGGCTGAAACATATGGATTTGATCCTAGGGATACATTAGTTGCACCACTATTGTTTTCGCCCCTCAATCTGGAATTGCAGGCAAAAGCACTAGAGTCAAGTACCGAAGAGTACGATGATGTGATCAAGGAAATGGGGACTCTAACGCTATATTTTTCCAAACTAGTGTTGGCCAAAGTATATGCCATATAGCATGTAGCTGTGATAGAGCTCAGGATCCAGGAAAATACCTTGGCTTATCAGGCCACGAAGAAGACAAGGAAGGAGAAAGAGCACAAGGTCCTCCTTAGGGAAAAGGACCAAGAGATTGAGGCACATGAACAAAGAAGGATTGAACTAGTTGAAGCCATCAAAGACGTTGGCATTGAGTTCCCCTGGAATAAGGCCAAGAATATGTAGATATGGTCAAAAAAGTAGCACGCCTATACCGAATCGATATAGATCTAAGAAAGAAATTCGGTTAACTAAAGGTGCAATAGATACCAAACACACCTCCTAAGGTGCTTGAAGGGCAAAGGAAAACAACATCCAAGGCTATTGCGAGGATAAGGAAAGGAGAGAAAATATGCACTGAGTCAGTTGAATCCATTTCCACGACATGGGGATTGCTTCTGGAAGATGAAGTAGTGGAAAATATCAATGAAGATGAGCAACAGGATGATTTGAAAATTGCAGCGATCAAGGAAGACATGAAAAAACTGCCACTTAAAGAGAAGGTTGCAAAAGTAGCCAAGCTAAACCAACTGCATCAGGAGGTAAATACTTTGCATGAAAAGGAGCATAGTAGGAATGACAAAGTTACAGTGCACCAATTGGAAGCAGAATGAGTTACAGGGATTATTTAGCATGTACAATAGAAGCTCCAAGTTATCACGCAGTTGTTTGAGGAAGGACCATCAGAACATATTGGTTCCAACCGTGTGGAACATTTGGCTAAGAAAACTGAAAAGGTCAGAGAGGAAGTAGCATGGTTGTAACAAAATTTGAAGGAACTTCAGGACGAGGTAGTTTCTGTGGCGCAACCCGCACTAGAGGCTTAAATTTTCCTAGCGGCTTAATTTTTTCTTAGTGGCCCGAGATGAGCCACATGTGAGTGTTGGGGAGCTATTCGGATAGGAAAAGAGCACAAGGAAGAACCTGAAGCACAAGCACAAGAGGAAAATCAGGTGCGTGACTGGATAAAGGCAGGTAAAGTAGGAAAAGGAAGTGCAGATCAGAGGAAGCTGCGACGAGGAAAGTGCACCTAGAGTCGGTGGAAGTGTGGCAGGGAAAAGAGTTAATACTGAGAAGCGGTAGGTCAGAATACTGCAGGATTCAGAGTCGTTAGAAGACTAAAGGATAATCTTTTGCTGCTAGTTATGGACTTTACAAGCAGGCTGAAATACATTTTCGCAGCTAGTTATGGCCGTGATCAATATAATGAAGGACTTTTGAGGCTAGTATGGCCTGTCATCAATATAGTAGAAGATATTTTGTAGCTACTTTTGAATGGAATAACTGAGCTAAACTCAATCTACCCTACACAGTCTTGTAATTTCTATAAATAAGAGGAACTCGTTATGTATTAGGGTTAGTTTTAGTATTGTCCGATGAGTTAGCTTCATTAAGATTTAGTAAGAGTAGAATTATTGCAAGAAATCAGATAGGAGTATGATAGTAGAAGGTTGTTGAGCCATGGATCTGTAGCTAAGTGCACAGACCATTTTGTAGAGTCATTCTACAACCGAGTGCGTAGATAGTAGAGTAGAATAGTCGATTCAGGCTATGTGCAGATCTGTAGGAGTAGATAGAAGAATAAAGTAGAGAGAATGAGAGCGAGAAGACTCTGATCCAAAATACATATCTTAAATAGTCTGTAAGTCGTAGAATGCAAGGTGCTACCAATATTTCTCATTCCAGATGAAGAGAACCTTGGTGGTTTTTCCCAGATGGATTTCCATGCTATTTCTTGTGTTAATGAATGATTGAACATTGTGGTGAATGCTTAACTGTTTATGTTGAATGTTTGATTAACTCGCATTATTTAAGGTTATTGTTTGAATGAATGTCGCAATACTAATAGGCAATGACTGAATGGATATCTAATAACTGTCAGGCATTGTGTATTATTTCATGTTTAAACATTGTTAAGTCACAATATAAGTTGCATCATGGTCATTTACTATTAAGGGATCAGCTGCGTTGCACTATTGCACCAGTTGTTAAGTTGTTAAGGACAAGGTTTTCGTGCATTGTTACACCTCTATTGAGTGGTTAAAGACTCCATATTTGCATCTATGTCGAGCGCCTTGGCCACACGCCAAGGGTCTGTGATCCCTATCCAACTATGAAAACATGGTTCTAGAAATTACACATTAAGATATCTTGAGTGAGACTATGCCTACCTTGTAGGTGTTGCCGATTGAGCTTTCTCTGTCGGGCCGATGTCTTTCGGTGTTTTGTTGGTTTTGTGTTGTTGTTGAACCTGGGTCGTGAGAGTGTTGAGAAGTAAGCCAACATGCACATGATCATGATATCCAATTGATCCACAAAAAATGATTATGGGGTTGTATGAAAGAAAGTACCAACAGGATTAGCACCTATTTTCCATGCAGCATGTTGAAAAGAGAGAGAGGATTTTACTTGCAAGAGGCATGTTTCCATGAGGGGAGGCCGTGGACTCGGTCTCTCATGAGGATTAACTAAGGGGCATGCAATGAGGTGTTGGCCTTATTCCTCAATAACCATGAGTCTCTTCACAACGTATATCAAAATGAGTTAACATGATATCAGCCATCATACTAACTCCCCACCACGGAAAATGAGATATTTGAAGGGAATGAATATGGTCATGGCACCCTTGATATCACCATGGTAAACAAATGTAATTATTAAACTATAAAGTGGGAAATATTTAACTAAATCATAAATTCATGAGTTGGAAATAAATTAAAGGAAAGTGTACCATTATGGAAAAAAGCATATACAAAATAAAATAGAGAAAGTAATTTCTAATTGGAAACACAAATGCACACACAAAACTAGGAGACAAAAGCAAAAATCAAAGAAACATGTAAAGGGAAATTAGAAGAATTAAGGAAAGAAATGTTAAAATCAACATTAGAAAGGTTAAGAAAGGAAAAAGGGGAAATTGCATATATGCATATGAAAGGAAATCCATTGAAATTGAATAAATATGAATTCAAAATAGAAATAAATAAATATGATTTTACATTATAAAGAAAGACAAAAGAATCTCAAAAAGGGATATAAATAAATGAACAAGGTTTCGGCACACACATAATGCCATCCCTAATATTAGACTGATCAAATAATGTCGAAGTGGATTCGTAGGTAACTATGGAGAGTTTGGTTAATCAATGTGTGAAGAGGGTTGGGAGGCCCCTTAGGGAATCTACACACCCTGATCATGCTAAAGGTGTTTATTCCTGCAACCCCATTTCAGCTCGGGGGTTATTGGGGAAGGAGAGTACCCATTGGAATGGTAGGGAGGTCAACCAGTGAATCTTTTGTGATTAGGAATTGATCAACGTTTGTGGGAACCTGACAGAGATCGTGGTACGTTATCCTAGGAAATAACTTGGCACAAATCTGCACAAAGAAACTTATTTTTTTATGCATTTTCAATTTGTTATTATGTTAGGATATTTAGACACTTAGGAGTTAGTTAAGATCAACTTGTGTAATATATCCGTTAGGTAAAAGTGTGTTTCTTTAGTATGCATTAGTATGCATTTGTAAATATTCTAATCCGACGGTCATGATATGTTCTAGACATAGAGTCATCCCATGGTTCAACTTCTCTTAGATCATACCTGCCATTGATCCGTGGCTTAATACCCAATTGGTCTATGATCTCTATTTAAAGAGCATAGAGGGTCCTTGGCTAGTTAATCGATTATGAGAAGCTCATGTAACTTTCTTTCTTTTGCATAAT
>LPNX010085444.1:107393-150854 GCA_001517045.1 Pseudotsuga menziesii
CGCTTTGGTCACTTAAATTATCATTCATTGCAACAACTATGTAAAGAGAATATGGTGACTGCTCTTTCGATGGTATCTTGCAAGGATAGCGTTTGTTCCGGTTGTGTACTCGAAAAACATCATCGGGACAGTTTTGACAAACGTGCCTCTTGGCACGCCTCGGTTCCCTTGGAGCTTGTGCATAGTGACTTGTGTGGTCCTCTTCCATCTACTTCCTTTTCTGGTTTCAAATATTTCTAAACTTTCATTGATGACTACTCCAGATGCATTTGGGTTTACTTCCTAAAACTTAAGAGCAAAGTATTTAGCATGTTCTTGGCCTACAAGGCCCTTGTTGAAAAACAATCTGGTCATCAAATTATTAAGTTAAGATCTGACAATGGAGGAGAATTTGTTAACAACAAATTCACTATTTTCTGCACTGAACAAGGAATCCAACAACAACACACTGTTCCATATACACCACAACAAAATGGTGTAGCTGAATGAAAGAACCGCACTTTAAAAGAAATGGCTAATTTATGATCCAATCTAAAGGACTAAGTCTTCAATATTGGGTTGAGGCCATAAATTGTGCAAATTACATAGTTAATAGCACACCCACTAAAGTTTTACAAGGTATAACACCGGAAGAAGCATGGATTAAAATTAAACCAGATGTAAGTCACTTTCGTGTGTTTGGTTGTGAAGCATGGGCTCACATTCCGGATGAAAAACGGAAAGCATTGCAGCCTAAAAGTGAAAAGTGCAGATTTGTTGGATATTCAGAAGATGTCAAATGTTATAGACTTCTCCAGACACATTCTCATGATATAATTATTAGAAGAAATGTTAAATTTGATGAAAATCTCTTGGCCTGAGAGCCTAACTTGGCGGGTGTGCCATCGTTGGCCTGCGAGCCTCATTTGACGATTGTACCTTCTTCTTCTTCTACCAACTTCCTTGACAGGTTTCCAAGTCCAATTTCTAATGATGACAGTGAGGATGAAAATCCACCTCCGCCTACTCATGTTCCTCCAATTGCACCAGCACCAATGCTTCCTTGATGGGTCCATTCAACATCTGAAGCAGCTGGTGATCTTTCCAGTGATCCTAGAGATCACTGTCGAACACATTCTTAGTTTTAGTGAGCCTCTTCTCTTTTGGCACAAGTTTCTGAGAATCATGATCCAAAAAATTTTGTAGAAGCTTCAGGAAATCCAGATTGGGATGTAGCTATGGATGAAGAATATCATTCCTTAATGGTGAACGATACTTTGAATCTTGTTCCTCTTCCAAAAGCAAGAAAACTTGTCAGATGTAAATGGGTCTACAGAACTAAGTATGCATCAGATGGAAGTGTTGAAAGACTTAAGGCAAGGTCAGTTGCCAAAGGTTTTTCCCAAGTTGAAGGGATTGACTACAATGAAACCTTTTCTCTTGTCACAAAAATGAATTCCATCCGCCTTGTTCTTTCCCTTGCAGCCTTACATAACTGGGAGTTCCATCAAATGGATGTTAAGTCTTCCTTTTTACATGGTGATTTACAGGAGGAAATTTACATGAAACAACCTTCTAGATATGTTCAGGATAACTCTAGCCTTGTTTGTCTCCTTAAGAAATCCTTACATGGCCTTAAGCAAGCTCCTAGAGCTTGGTATGCCAAAATGGATAGATTTCTCCTTGACACTGGTTTTTCTAGATGCCATTCCGACCCCAATGTCTATACCAAGAAAGTAGGAAACCATCTCATCATACTTTTTCTTTATGTTGATGATCTTATCCTTATTGGTAGTGAGCCTAAACTTATAACCCATGTGAAATCCATTCTTAAGCAAAATTTTGAAATGTCAGACTTAGGACATTTGCATTATTTTCTTGATCTCCAAGTCTTGCAAACCAGAGAATGAATCTTTCTTTCCCAGTCTAAGTATGCTTGTGACCTTCTTCGTCTCTTCCACATGGAAGATTGTAAACCAGCCCCTTCTCCCTTCTAGTCTAGAGTCAAACTTTCTACCACTAATACTTCCCCTAAAGTAAATGTCATCTTGTATCATCAACTTATTGGTAGCCTTTTATACTTGACTCATTCCCGTCCTTACCTTTCCTTTGTCGTTGCTCGTGTTTCCTGTTATATTCAAACTCCTCATGAAAGTCACTAGAAAGTAGCAAAAAGAATACTTCGATATATTCGAGGCCCCAATTCAATTTGGTATTCATTATAGTACGGGGGGGAACCTTTGTTGGTTGGTTTCACTGATTCAGATTAGGCCTGTGATCCTGATGATTGAAAGTCTACTGCAGGTTATGTTTTCATTCTGGGATCTGGACCTGTCACTTGGACTTGTAAGAAACAACAAGCTCTGCTCTTTCTTTAGTAGAAACAGAATATCGAGCTGCAGTTAATGCCAGTCAGGAAGCTTTATGGCTTCGATAGATCCTTTCAGATTTTGGATTCAAGCAGCAGCAACCTACTCCACTTTGGTGCGACAATCAAAGTGCCATCAAGCTTGCCAAAGATCTAGTTCTACATCATCGCAGAAAACACATTGAGCTACACATGCACTTCATCATAAATATTGTTCATGATAGTGTTATTGAAGTGCTCTATTGTCCTATAGATGATCAAGTTGCAGACATCTTCACCAAGTCTCTTTCAGAAGTGTAGTTTTCTAAACTTCAGTCGATGTTAGGAGTTTAAGAATGTGTCCTTAAGGGGGGATAGGTTCTAATGCCTCTTTCCTTCTCCTAATAGTGTCACTTTTGTAAATCCTTCAATCCTATCCCAAGTTGTTCTTAAACGGGGATGTTAGGATATTTAGACACTTGGGAGCTAGTTAAGATCAACTTGTGTAATATATCTGTTAGGTAAAAGTGTGTTTCTTTAGTATGCATTTGTAAATATTCTAATCCGACGGTCACGATATGTTCTAGACATAGATTGATCTGATGGTTCAACTTCTCTTAGATCATACCTACCATTGATCTATGACTTAATACCCGATTAGTCTATGATATCTATTTAAAGAGCATAGAGGTTCCTTAGCTAGTTGATCAATTATGAGAAGCTCATGTAACTTTCTTTCTTTTGCATAATAAATTGCTCCAAGTAGCTATCTGGCTGGGGCCATGGACTGTTTCCCTCTCGAGGGTTTTAACCATGTGGCAAACATCGGTGTGTTGATCTATGATCTATTTGTGTGACGCGATTGCTCAAGGTGTTCGGTCTTTTGGGAGTACCCTGTGTACCCGAACATATCATAAATTCGTTATTAAAGTGCATTTATTAAATATCAATGAATTGGTATCTGCATTTTATTATAGATCAGATGTATATATGAGATTAATGAAATCTTAGTAATACATTTTATTATAGATCAGTAATGTTTATATTATGGCTCAAAAAATTAGTACTGATTTATCCCTTCAAAGTAATCTAGGAATATCCATCTCTTTCAGTAATTGATAGCTTGACTTTCAAGTTGGTAGATTTCAAAGTTATCGGCTAACTTTTTAATGCCGTGAGGTGGTGGTGCTAAGATGACATCAATAAATCCATTCTTGAATTGTTGAGTCCACTTGCATTCTTAGTTGAGATATTCAATATGCAATATCGATTTGAAATCTATGGTAAATCTGATTGATAGATCAAAGGTCCAATGTGGCACAAGTTTTTATCTCCGAGTCGTAATAAGATATGCAACTTTTATGAAATTGTTGTAGTATGTGATTGGTAACTGATGTAAAAAAATATATGACTGTGATACAAAAATCTTGTTGAATACTTATTCATCAAATACTAGAGTATATTTATATTGAAGGGACCATATGCAATAGTTTTCGAGAAAATCTTCCCAGTTTTGATGGAAATAGTCCAGCGTTCTATCCTACTACAACCTCCATAAATAATTCGCTCTCTAAATCATCTCAAGATGTCCATTTAGAATGGGTGATCTGAATTTTCGCATATAACAAGAAGAACAGTAGCATCTGGTTGTGTTTTTCGATCGTGACCTCCATAGCATTAATAATTAATAGCAGGGGTTACTAGTTGTAGGACAACGATTGCAACCAAATATAGTAAAAACCACATGAAACATGCATTCCCTGGAATAAGCCTGCTGGTATATGCATTCCAACTAAAAACAAGTATGTACAATGTTTGAAGGTCCACAGATCTATAGATTGATCAACAAGATACATAATTTTACAAGCGCACGACTGCAATCTGAAATCATTTAAATGCTGAATTCTTTTTATGTATTTACTTGCTACAGATTGTTGGTTTAAGTACTAAGTATTTGGCTCATCGATGGCTCATAGTGATGAGTGTTTGGTGATCGATTTTTATTGCCAACAACTTCTTACTGGAAATTTCAATCCACCTTCCCATTGACTCCAAGATGGTAGAGATTTGGCAAGCTGGTTTTGTTCTTCTTGTTATTAAAATATGTCCATTAAATCGATATGGAGAATTATGAATATTGTGTTTTTGAATATATATACCAAAATAAAAAAACAAGTTTGTGTCCCATCCAAGTAAATAAATCTCTTGTGGGTAGTGGTATTTCTAATCACTATTGAATTAGATCCAATATTGATTGGTCGACAAATACAGCAATAAGTAAATTGTTGAAGAAATCATATTATTATCAAAATTGCTCAGCAACTTACCTGGAAATTAACAAAGTAAGGATATTTTGATGAGCTCTGATAGCCTCCGCACATGGAGTGAAAAAACGCCCTCGAGCGCGCTCGAGGGCACCCCTGAGCTCAATTTTCGCGCATTTCTAGCAGACCCACCTACAGCCTGGGCTTGCCTTCAAGCACCAATGCTTTATAACAATTTTTAATGATTTGACTCCTGCACGGTATACAGGTTGATCACTCGCCGTTAAATTTCATCGTGTCTTCACAAATCACCGTTCAAATTAAAATTTTAATTGAAATTTTAATTAATGATTTAACAGTCGTACACGAAGGTCAGCTTCATCCTTCATAGCCATGTGCACAAAACCCTGATTAAGGCCCTCGTTACGTCATCAGAGTCTAGGCTAAAGCTTGCCCTTCTTTGCTCCATGTGCGGAGCCTATGAGATGGCTCTCCAGCAACATCAAGGACATATACTATAACTGGGATGGTACTTTCATCCCAGTATGTCCAATAAACCATTTATTTCAAGTAGAGTGTCCTCATAACAGAAATCCACACCTTCGATGTAATTTTCTATTAGTGGACGATGATTATATCTTCCGTAACATTTTAAAGATTGCATCTGCATTCTGTACAACCTAGAGAATTTATGACCCCTCTTAGATCGATGGTGTGCACATTGATCCTCCAACGTTCTTCATATCCTTCAGGAATTTCCTTGGGATCTCTAACAACAATACCATATGGTTTAGGGATTGTGTTGCTCGTACAACGTCTTTTAGACCCAAGACCAAAGTATTGATTAAAAATATGATCCTAACAAATACCATCGTTTCTTGCAAGAGTATCGTTTGGACTGTTAGGTATCTTAGTTTGTGCCTTGGTTTTCTTTTCTGTCAAGGTCATCTTATGGTAAAGACTAAGTTATATACACATCACCATATGAATATTTTTGCTAGGGAAAAAAGCATTCTTTGGGAATTTTGGTTAGGAATTTTACATGTTTTATAAAATAATGGATGTTGAAAATATTTTATATTTATGAGAAGATTCTTTATATTTTCATTCAAGAAGTTGTAAGTTATTCATCTTAAGAAATAAGGATATCTAGTAAGCTATTGTTGATCATATTTTAAATTATTGTTTTGTGATTAACTCTGAGTTCCTTGAGTATTGTGAAAATTTGATCATGTACCCATATTATTGTTGTGTTATAAATGGGAAGGTTACAATTATTAGTATGCTAAAATTGTTAAAGGTGTTTTAAAAAGGGGCATATGGTAATAACTTATAAATCACAAAAAAAAATGTGTATTTTTCCTTGTTACTAGACCTTGAGTTAATGGGGTATTACACTTTATAGGAATAGGATCTATTACTTTTATAAGTAAATGATCTCAGCATAATTTATAATAATTAAATGTTAATTTCACAATATTTTATGTGAAATTCGCAAAAAAAATATTCCCATATAAAATAACAGTGTTTTAGTAGTTTCAAAATTCTTGAGAAATCAATGATGTGAAGGGGTTGATATCTATTCAGAATTAGATGTATCTCCCAAATCCTTCTTCTTTCTTAACATAGTTCATAATCTAGAGTAGCTTCAAAATCGAAGATTCTGAAGGCACTCTTAAAATTTAGCATATTGCTAGATAAGAGCATATACTTTGGAATTTTATACTTGGGGACCCTTCTGAAGAAGGGGATTTGTTGGAAGCCAACACAACACCCTTTACTCTATTAGAAAACATGTTGAGAAATGGGTTATTGAATGTTAGGAATTGATTGTCGCTAAAGAAATTGTAGGAAGTGAAAAAATAATTCAATTCTTGATGTCGAAAATTCAAAAGTACAACGTATGTATTTTTTAAATTATATTCCATCAATTGATTCAACAAATGTGACATTTAGTTTTTAATGAATCCAAGTGCTTGATATATAGTTACCTTTTTATGGGCCTTCTTAAGATGAGAATTCCCCAATGTTGGGAGTAGAAGACATGCATTTGTTACTTGAGCCTATACTCTTGTTGTTCGCACTATTAATTCCTTTACTCCTGGTATCGTTTCTCTTACGCCTGATTATACACTTGGTGTTGGTGTTGGGTGGTCTATGTCCCTAGCTATAAGTACTACCCATGGATATACTCTAGTGCTTCATTTATCAAACATGGATATGATTCCCAAGATGCTAAGCATAGTCATCAAAAGCATTGGGTAATTACCAATTTCTTTACAAATGGACCATGTACTAGTCCTACTGAAGGGATTAAAACTCCATGGTAATTACACCTAATCCATCAACATATTTTCATTTTATACAATGATTATTATTTTTATGTTGATCCCATTTATCTAATCGTAATATATGATTGCAATTCATGAAATAAATTGTTCTATCAACAATTGCAAGAAAAGGTGTTTGCTTTATTTCCACCAACAAATAGAACAAGTTATAAATATCAAAACAAAGACTTGAAAAAAGAGTTGATGAAACAATTAACCACATTATTGACCTTCTGTATTCAACCAAAATTTGGTTCAAACCATCGCACAAAAGTACTTGAAATCATTCCATGACAATTATTGCACAAATATCAGATGCTACCCCATTTATGAGAGTCCTGGACTAATTCCCATATGGGAGTGGGGTGCACTAATAGAGGATTCCTGCGATAAGAAGATTAAGAAAGAGGGATCTTGTAGCTAAGTGTGGGAGAACAAAAAAGATAGATATAATAATATAATGTACAATGAAATCATAACTTATATGCATTTGACCATAATAATTAAATCGCATTAGCAAGTACTTCAGTATTTTCATAGGCTTAAAGACGCTACAGAGGCCACACATGCCAGATTGGAGAATATTGGTCAACACAAACTTGGCCTAGGGGGACTATGTTAAAGTGAAAATATTTAAAAATTGTCATTATTGATTTTTCAATAGTAATTTAAAATATTTCCTTACTAAAATGTGTTATGTTATGGTATGTAATCAGGAAACTTGGGAGTCATGCCCATTTCCAAAGATATGAAATTTAACTTTATCAAAGGTTATAAAGCCTTGGTTGAAATGAAAAGGGAAATAGAGGTAAGACTTTTGTTTTCAATGAGGAGGTATATAAGTTCAACACATTTTGAATTGTTAATTATAAATTACAAGTTCAAATATTCTGGCTCTACAATAACTACAAATGTTATTGCAGACAATAAATGAAGATTTAAGTATTCCCTAGGAGCCAATTTTAGAGACTGAAATTGTTGGTAAACTAGAGTTTAACCTGACTACACCATGTACAATGAAAAAGGTCATCGGAAAATTATATTTTTGGGTTTATTTATAATATGAACGAGGTAATTTATAAATGGTTTGCTTTAATTGTAGCTAACGTGGATCCTACTTGGTCGGTACACGGATATATATCTTATGTTTTGATCTAGAACCAATAACAAAATAAACAATTTCAGAAGAATATGAATAAGAATATGCCAACGTCGAAATGGAAGACTTTATAGAAAAGAAAAAACCTAGAAGGGATTAGTGTACTAGAGATAAAATATTGTGTATGAGAGACAAATTGTGTTGTATAATAATGTACTATATGTATTGTTATGAGATAAACTTTATTCATATAGACTAATATTTGTATTCATTAAATATTGATGTAACTATATTTTACATTTATAGACTTTTAGTTAACCAGGTTAATTTTTATGTAGATCTGAGTGAGTCATCATGTTTCATATGCATTGTTCTATTCACTCTATTTTATAAGTTCATCTAAAATCATTAGAAGTAAATTGTTAGCATTCAAATGTTTTACATAGAGTGTTATATTGTAAAATTAACGTTTATTAGGTATTGTCTACAAAAATTTATTGCACCTTGATTTGATCATGGTGAAGAATGAATCATTGGGTCCAGGTTTGTTGGAGCAAGAATATTTGTGTGGGTGGTAAGGAACAATGTGTATGTCCATGTGATATTGTATGGATTCATGGCCATAATGTGAGGAAATTGAATATTGTTAACCGTGAGAACATATGGCCACATACATTGTTCCTAACCATATATACAAATACAAATTTGCAAGGAATTCTCATATTCTTAAGTATGTGCAAATTATTTTGTAATAAGATTGTGTGTTCACTTTCTATGTCACACTAATCAATTCCAAGGATCCATCAGTAAGTTAACTATTTGAATATGTATCATATTGTATCTCCTTTCTTTCATTTACCTTGCATTGTTTATACAAATCACATTATTTATGCACACACATTCACACCATAAGTGAATATCCTTCGTTCATGCCGCAAAGTGAATATATTTTGTTCTGCTATTGTATATGAATGTATATCATATGTTTTATGATGTTATGTTAGTTTTAAATATTTTTCAATATATAGATTTAAAGTGGTATTTTGAACAAATTTTTTAGTTTTTTTCTAAATAAATTTGTATTGTATACCCCCCAAAACATGGAAAGATTTGATTTGGTTCTAAAGGTTATGATATATCTAATTTTGGATAACCAAATTGGGTAGGTAAAACCAAGACTAGTCCACAAAACCTTTCATTGTGTGGTTTATAGTGCTCCTATTGGAATATGTAACATATCTAGACATTAGGATTAATCATTAATTGATATCCCTAATTTCCTGGACATTGTTATTGAGCCCTAGTTAGTTTCCTAGTGCATTGTCTTCATTGTTTTAAACATCTAGACCCACTATTTGTCATATAAACCTTAATTATTCATCCATGCATGATCTCAAGAGGTTAATGCGCATATTATCCTCAATTTTAGGGATCAGGGGTGCATTCCTTGATTCATGCAACTCTAGATTACTCACAGACAGTTATGACATCAGTTCTTAACTAGTTAACTAACATATGTGCCCTCCTTGATTCTCTACACTATTTTTGGAAATGTAACTCTCTAATGCGTCCTGCATGCCTACCTACCATTAGTTAAATGCCACTCACACTCGGTTAACTAATCTCATCAAGTAATACGTCCAATTCTATGTCTAGTGGGTAGTTTGAGTCTGTCTAAGTCTACCACATGTGTGGAGTTTAACTGCCTCTTTAGTCTCACAAATGTTTCCTTTTATGTTGTATTATATATTTACACATAATGTTGAATAATAATGCATAGAATATTTTTCCAAGTGTTCTTCAATTCTTTGTGTCATAGCACATTATTCTTCTTCTCTATTTTTATCGTACAATCTATGTGAAGATTATTTTTGTCTGAAGATCTTCCTGTCAAAATATTATATGGTATCAAAGCCTAGCGAGGCCATTTCAATATCCCTTAGATACTTCCATTGATGCACTAGAAGCAGTTGGGTTTCCACATAAATCTGGGTATCTTTTCATTGCTACATCTGGATTTATCTAGAGAATTCTTTCCATATGTGAAGCACCCTAATAATGTGCTCATTGTCAAAGTAGAGTTTAATTGAGCTTAAAAAAAAGTTCTTTCACGTTTTTTGGAGGTGTTTTGTTAACTCACCAGTAGTGCAACAACAGAGCATGGATCTATCTAACATGGTAACATTGACTTCCTTCAATTACCATGAATGGAAATCCAAGATTAAGATTATATTGCGTATCAAAGGTCCCTCTATATATATTATGGCCTTAGAGAATGACTCAAATGCAGTTGTTGATAAAGAAAAGTGGCATAACCGAAAGGATGAATCCTATGTATTTATTTGTCTCACCATTTCTACAGAGCTTATATTTCATTTTGATGGATTGACAAGCCTAAATGAAGTGTGTACCAATGAATCCCTCTTCAAAAAACAAGATGATCTCAAAGGACATCAATGGGAGAATGAGTTGATCTCATTGAGACCAAGTAATTTCAAAAACATTGAAAAATTAATCACCATGTTCAATTCACTAGTGTTTTTTCTCAAGCAATGTGGTATTGAAAATAAATAGGAGCAATTATTTATTTCCATCCTATCTAAGATGGGCCCAGGATACTTAGTTTTTATGTCAACTTTCCATTCTAGTAATCTTGTTGTTAAACATTGCAAAATTCCATCCTTGAGTACATTCATAGATTCTCTCACTAAAGAAAAAAATAAGATGGTTCAAATTGGGACTCTAAAACCTCCAAGCACCATGCTCTTGCATATTTATAAATAAATAATTCCAAGTACAATGGGAAGAAAAAAAAATTAAGGAGAAGAATCCAAAGTCAGATTTTGAAGGTGAAGGTTTCAATTCTACCAATGATGGTTCGAATTCCAAGAAGAGAAACAAGGAAGGAAGATTGAAGTGTTCCTATTGCAGAAAACGTTTTTACACTAAAAATATTGTTTTAATAAGAAGATGGAAATCATGACTCAGTTTTGTTGAGTATATATTTGTCATTGATGTCAAAGGTGTTCATGAATGACAAAGGAATAACTAGTGGATATGATGGCAGGACAAACTCAATGAAATACTAAGGTAGTGATGGCATGACTTGGCATAGTTGAGAATGTGGCATGACAACATATGAGATGGAGATGGATGATAAGACAGCATTAATGACTGATCTGAAGATCCGCAAAGTCATGATGAGATCCGAATTCGATCTAAAATCGACAGTTAGGAAACATCCCACTGGAGATCCAACAACTGAGGATCAGTTCCACAAAAGATAGGAGGGAGGATGAAGTTCCGCAAAAGATCAAGATCGAATGGCTAAAATTGGTTTCACTAAAAGGAGAGAAACAGTGTGGAAGGAAAATGTGGAAAGGGAATTGCAGAAATAACGTTTAAAGATTCGATGAACCCGTGTCTGCATCCCGCGTCCTGTAATTCAGAAGATCAACGGTCGAGAAGACTTCCATGAGAGATCAACGGTGCAGAAAGGTTAGTGCAGAAAATGAAAGGTAGAGAAGTGTGAAAGCAATGTTTGAGCCTTTGAGAACCTGCACTCTGCATCCCGCATTCCAAAATATCAATGGTCATGAAATATCCCACAAAATATCAATGGTGCGAAATGATTGGTGTGGAAAGACAACTACAAAAATCGCGAAAATACATTTCGGAAAAGTCAGAAACCCGCATTCCGACATCTGTATCTTACCTCGGATCAATGATCAGGAAAACGTCTGATGAAGATCAATGATGGGGAATTATTGATGAGGAAACAATCGTGTGGAAATATGATTTTAAGGAGGAAATCTATGCGTTAGATCGATGGTCCGGAGAGAATTAGAAATAGGATCAATTACTTTGATTAATACTGGAAGATGATCTTGCAAAAGAAGATGGATATTGTAGAAGCACCACAAAATGATAAACAGGGATGTAGAAATGAATTCTTAGTTGTGGGAAGAATGAAATGTTGCCTTTTCTGAAGTGATGCAATGGTTGAACGGGTAGATGATGAAGAGGTATTTCTGTAAGTAAACAGTCATGATCCGAAACGAAAGAACGCAACTATGGAGAGATGCGTTGGTAGGTAGTAGGTAAAAGGTATTTATTGAATGAATGTGTAAGGAAAAAAGTGTCTCTATTAATAAGTCTGATAGAATCAAAAGTGAATAGTTTTTCAACTATTCTAAAATACTAAGAACATCAGTCTAGGGTGGCAGGGTGGTTCGAGGGTAGGCCATAGGTCTGCAAGGGGTCGTATCCTCCCTCTGGTTGTAGCTGGAAAACAGGGTGTTGTAGTATCCTTTTCTATTGAAGCAGGAAGAAAACCATAGGGGTGTTGTAGCATCCTAGTCTGTAGTTGCAGAAAAAAATATAGGGTGTATCTACATCCTTTCTATTACATCAGATAAACAATTTTGTAAATTCATCTTATTAATGAGTTTGTGTTGGTTTTTTTTCTCTTTTGAGGTTTCCACGATAAAATCTATGTCTTGAGTCTTTATTTTGTGTATTTTAAAGTAAAAATTGACAATACTGATCAACCCCCCCCCCTCTCATTATTGAGGGATAAACCAACAATTGGTGTCATATCAGGTTCCTTCACAATAGCTTAACCACCGGAAGGAAGATCCCATCCAAAAACCACCATGGATCAACAAGAAGGATTGGCCACTAACAAAACTCTACTATTTACCAGAGAAAATTATGCTTGCTAGAGTGTAAGAATGAGATGTCATCTAATGTCCCTAGGATGGAAGGTTTGGGAAACAATAGAAAAGGAACGTAATATAGGGAACCAATACCCTATGGACATAGTTGAACTAGGTGAATATGAAGGAAATGCTAAAGCCCTAAACACAATATTAAGTGGTTTAACAAACTCGATATTTACTAAAGTTATGCAATGCACATCTGGCAAACAAGCTTGGGACAAATTGAAGATTATCTATAAAGGAGAATCTAAGGTCAAAGAATCCAAAATTCAAACATATAGAGGTCAATTTGAAAGTCTTAAAATTAAAGAAGAAGAGAATGTTGGGGCCCATACCTTCTTCGAGTAGATGAAGTTGTTAATGCGAATAGAGGCCTTGGAGGAAAATTGAAAGAAAAAGAAGTGGTAATCAAGGTAATGGGAACATTACCAATGAGATATGACCCAAAGGTATCCACCTTAGAAGAAGGACATGACCTTAAAATGGTAAAATGGATGAGTTACATGGAATTCTCACCGCGTATGAGATGAGAACGGGACTAAATGGATCTTCAAGAAAAGAAGCAGCTTTTAAATCCTCCATAAAAAATCAATCAGAAAACCCAAATGATGAGGAAGCTACTTTCATCAATAAACATGAAAGAGGGACTGGAAAATACAAGGGGAAGTTATCTTTAAAGTGCTTTAATTGTGGACGGATTGGACATTTTTCCTCTAAATGCACCTACATGAAACAAGATGAGAATGAAGAAAAAGAAACTTCAAAATCCAAAATGGGTAAACCAGGAAACAAGATAAAACCCTATGGGAAAAAGAAATTTGTTTACACCATGGAAGACAGTGAAGATTCAGATGGAAGCGAAGTTGAAGAAACTGAAGTTTTATTTATGGGCCCAGACACTCAAGACTCAAATAGTGACTCAGATGTAGAAAGAGAAGTAGATCTAAGAGATAAACATGTTAGCACCCTTGAAGAACTTGAGAAATGTAGGAAAAAGAACCGACATTCAAATCTTAACATTAGTCAGTTGGAAGCTCAACTCTTAGATTCCAAAGAGGTTTAGGAGTACCTAAACCTATATCTCAAAAGAAGAATACAAGAGTCTGAAAAACTTGCGGAAGAAATCATGCAATTCAAGAGAAAGCTCGATGAAGGATCTATCAGAGTCAAAGTTTGAGAATAGCTCAAGGATTCTAGATGATCTTCTGAGTAGCCAAAAATCATCAAGCGATAGGTTTGGTTTGGATTTTGTTAAAGAAAAGAAGCCAGAGAGTTTTCCTATCAAAAATCAAGAAGGAAGTAAGAAAAGCTATGCTGAAGTACTAAAGACTCTAGCTAAAAATGAAAGAAACGAGAAAGCTGGCTTAATTTCTCAACATAAAATTAGAAATAATCTAGCACCCAAGAGACCAAATAGATATCTACAGATCTTTTTAGGTCACTGCTTTTCTTGTAATAATTTTGTCCATAAAGCCTTAAACTGCAGAAGTAAATGAAAGGTTTCTGAATACAAGAATTCATCAAGTAATAAGTTGAAGGGAAATAAGAATCTTTTTACACTACTCCAAAAATATTACATAGAAAGTTATAAGTGTAATAATAATGGACATTTGGCAAGAGATTGTAAGTTGAAGACTCTTAGAAGAAATATTGTTGCAATCAAATCTCAGAACACCATACAAAAAAAATATTGGAGAGAAAAGGAAGAAAAACAAACTTACACGATTGCCTTATATGCAACCGAAAGCCCAAACTTATGGAACTTGGATAGTGATTGTTCAAAAGATATGACTGGTGACCCAAGAAAATTCATAACACTAAAAGATAATAAGGGAAAATTCACTTTTGGAGACAGCCTCTCCTCCAAAATAATCAGCAAAGGAACAATTGTTCTCAACAGCAAGATCAAATCAAAAAATGTTTTTCTAGTTGAAAACCTGAATCCTAATCTTCTCAATGTAAGTCAAACATGTGACCAAGGACACATTTGCATCTTTCACTCAGAAATTTGTGAAATCAAGAATAATAAATCAAGAAAGGTTGTTGGAATTGCTATGAGAAATACAAACAATGTATACATATTAGAAAATGACAACCAAGGTTACTTAAGTATGGTAGCTGAAAGTTGGTTATGGCATAGAAGGTTGGGACATTTAAGTTTTGACAATCTTTCCAAAATAAGAACGAAGGAAGCTGTAATAGATATAACTAAAATTATACCTCCTCTAAACTCTGTGTGTAGACATTGTCAACATGGGAAGCAAACCAGAACCAGTTTTAAAATAAAAGAACATATGACCTCACACCCTTTGGAAATAATATGCATAGACCTTTGTGGACCAACCAGAACTAAAAGTCTGCAAGGAGATCACTATTTCATGTTTCTCATTGATGATTACACAAGGATGACCTGGGTGGCATTTCTCAAGAAAAAATCAGAAGCCTTTAAAAAATTTAAAATCTTCAAGGAAATGGCTGAAAATGAGTCTGGCATGGAAATCAAGTGTCTTAGATCAGATAATGGGGGAGAATTTACCTCAAATGAATTCAATGAGTTCTTTGAAAATCATGGAATTAAGAGGCAATTTCCAGGTGCAAAAACTCCTCAATAAAATGGGGATGTTGAAAGGAAAAATAGAATAGTCCAAGAAGTTGCCAAAACTATGATCAATGAAGCAAAACTGCCAGATTCATTTTGGAGAGAAGCTGTATACACAACTGTCTACACACTTAATAGAGGAAAACTTAGAGTGAATAAAGATAAGACCCCTTATGTATTGTCGTATGGAAGACCAGCCTCAGTCAAATATTTTAAAGTGTTTGGCAGTAACCGTTACATCAAAAGAAAGGAGGATGACCTTGGAAAGTTCGACTCCAGGACTGATGATGGAATCTTTTGAGGATACTCATCCACCAAAAAGGCATACAGGTGTTACAATAAAAGGTTACATAAAATTGTAGAGAGTGCTAATGTGAAAGTAGATGATATAAAACCAAGGAAAGAGAAAAATCTTGACAGTATTGAAAATACATGTGATGATGAAATAAAAGATTTATGAAAGGACGAGAGCACTCATAACAAAGAATAAGAAAAAGAGAAGGAAGATACACAAGAAGATAATGAAGACTTCCCTAGTCTTGACACTAAAACTCCTTCTAGAAGGGTACAAAAGGATCATCCAGATTCACAGATCATGGGTGATTAAAATGTTGGAGTCAAAACAAGAAGACAACTACCAGATGTGGAACAAGCCCTACTCTCAATAGTAGAACCCAAGAACTTTACAGAAGCCAGAAAATGTGATGAATGGGTCAAAGCCATGAATGAATAACTAGATCAGATTGAGAAAAATGATACCTGGGAGCTTGTCCCAAGACCTGTAGATAAGAACATTGTAGGAACAAAATGGATTTTCAAAAACAAGTTCAATCAAGATGGACAAGTAATATGGAACAAAGCAAGACTAGTTTGTAAGGGGTATTCCCAAGTGGAAGGTATTGATTTTGAAGAAACTTATGCTCATGTAGCTCGACTTGAAGCAATCAGAATGTTTTTAGCACTATCATGCCATAAAAACTTCAAAGTATATCAAAATGGATGTCAAGTCTGCATTCCTGAATGGAAATCTAGAAGAAGAAGTGTATATTGAACAACCTGGAGGCTTTCTCTTGTCTAAAAACAAAGGTTGTGTTTTTAAATTGAAAAAGGCACTCTATGGTCTAAAACAAGCTCTAAGAGCATGGTTTTCAAGACTGGATAGTTATTTGAAACATCAAGGTTTTAAAAGAGGAGTCCCTAAAAATAATCTTTACCTAAAAATCAAAGATAAAACTATGATCATTATTGTTGTCTATGTGGATGATATCATTTTTGGAAGCAATCTTCAAATCCTAAGTGTAGACTTTTCCTCTGCAATGAAGAAAGAATTCGAAATGTCAATGTTGGGTGAATTGACATTCTTCTTGGGATTGCAAGTCTACCAAACAGATGAAGGAATTTTCATCTCTCAAACTAAGTACATCAAAGATATGTTGAAAAAGTTTAAAATTGAAGATTCCAAACCTGTTGGTACTCCTATGGTCACTGGTTGCAAGTTAAGTAAGGATAATGAATCTCTAGAAGTAGAGCATACCATGTTTAGATCCATGATTGACAGTCTGCTATATGTGACAGCCACAAGAACAGATGTGATGCAAGTTGTTGGATTGGTGGATAGATTCTAGTCAGCTCCCAAAGAAACACATGTAACAGCAGTAAAAAGGATTTTCAAATATCTAAAAGCTACTATGGAGTATGGTTTATGGTATCTGAAAGGACAAGACTTTACCTTGAAGGATTTTACTGATGCACATTGGGTAGGAAGTCTTGACGATCGAAAAAGTACTAGTGGAGCAGCATTTTTCTAGGAAATTGTTTAGTATCATGGTTAAGTGAAAAACAGTCCTCCATCTCACTCTCTACAATAGAAGCTAAATATATTATTGTTGCCTCGTGTTATACTCAGGTTATTTGGATGAGACAAACCCTAGAATATATACTTGTAAAATACTCTAGAACAAACTTTTTCTTGATTTTACCTGCTTAGTTTGAGGGGGGGTATTTTTCCCATGAGAATTTTCCCCTTTTCCTTAGTTATATTGAGTAGCTACTTTTTTACATTTTAGCTATAATGGGTGACCTTTGGTCTTAGTTACCAGGGCCCACATTGTCCAAGTTAAGATTTAGGGGGGGTGTTAGGATTATAATCCTCCCTTTTCCAATTTGGTCAGTCACCTAGAGTCAATTTAGTCATTATTTGGGTCCACTAGTACCATTGGGTCCACCTAACCTAATTGGGCCACATGAGTTACTAGAGTGCGGGGAACACTAATTGACACTAACTTCCACTAAATTCACTTGCATGCATCAATTTAGGAGACTCCTAAACCAATCCCTACAATTTAGGAGCCACTGGGAGTGCCGACACCAACCTCCTTCAATTGAGTTCAGTTGGTGACTAGTCAAGCTTAGTTAGGAGTTAGTTACATTCATTTCTAGTCAGTTACATTTAGTTCTACTTGGTTAGTGCTAGATATGCATGGTTTCATGTGGATAAGGCACATTTACTCACCTACCACAGTTAGTTAGATGAGTTAACTGATAATTAAGACTGAATTAGACACTTGAGTTGGGTTGTTGAACTCCAATAGTGATTTAGACAAGTTCAGTTAGCCATGCAGTCAAGTAGAGTCAAACCAATTTGAATTTCCTCACATGGATTAGAATTGCATGAGGATATTTATCCACTGTACTACATTATAACTATTATCCAATTACTTTTTATTAATGAAAGCATTACACAGTTGAAAGCCATTTTTGCACTGTTGCATTCTTCAATTTTGAGTAAAATTGTCTTATCTATCTTGTCAGTTTTGTGTTGATCCATAGATCTATGTTCTCAATTATATATGGTATCAGATCCTTAGCAGGACAATGCACTTCTACTATAGATTCATACTTGGATCAAAAAATAATAATGGAGCAAAATTGCTCCTTCCAGCACTACACCAGAAGCGGCAAGTTTACCACATAAATAATAAGCAAAGGAATTGTTGAACAATATTGATTGATTAACTAATGTGGGTGTGATAAGAAATTGAAAAGTGAAAGCTGTCCAACCTTATGGTGTCCCTTTTGTGTTTTTGTAGGTACAACTTCAAATGGATTCATCAGTTCCTCTTTTCACCCCATTCACAAGCGATTCAGAATGGAAGTTGAAGATGATTTCATCTCTGAAGAGACATGATCTCTATGAGGTGTCTATTGGACTTGGAAAAGAGTCTTATGAGAATTAGAATGACTGGATAAATGACGATTATGGAGCTTTTGGAGAAATAGGTCTGGCCCTTTCTCCTATCTTATGCTACCTCACTAAATTTGTTGAATACCCAAAGGATATCTGGACAAAATTAGACATAAACTTTGGTAAGCATAATGAGGATCATAATATCGCTTTGGAGAGCACACCCAAAACCACATGAGTTCTTGATCCAAAAGTATTTTCCTCTAATATCTCTGATGAAGTTGTTCAAGATGAAGAAGAAGCAGAATCTTCTACACAGTCAATTTGAATTGAAGTGACTCCTTCTCCTGATGCCCCGAAAGTTTATGAGATATCTGATATCTCATATTATCATATTTCTGATATAGAAGAAGACATTTGAATCTCTGATTTTGAATAAAAACGCTGCTTCACTTCTATGCAAATATTCTCCAGTGGTTCTCCTTTAAATTCTGTGCAAAATTTGCCAGTGATTGCTTTCGAAAGTGAAGAGGAATTTGATTTCTCTCCCTCTAATGTTGCTGCTGGTGTGCAGATAAGTAATACCTTGGATATTTTGGAAAAAATATCATATTCTAGGAGTGATCCATTCACTCTCCTTGATCTATATCTTCCAGCAAATTCCTACAGGATTGCATGCACCAATATTCAGAATTTTGAAGAAAGAGAAAATTGTGCATCTACCGTCTCGGTGGACCATACTTGTGGATATGATATAAAATTATTTGGATCTGATATGATATTATTTGGATCTGATCTGATATTATTTGGTTCAAATTTTATATTCCAAGAGCTTTCATTCATGCTTGTAGTTGCTCTCACAAATTTCAGTGTGAAAAATCAAGTACCACAAGTCTTCTTCAAATTTGCTGGTGGGGATAATCTGATATAGTTTCCTCTTATGAGGTTGTCGATATTTTATTTTAAAAATAAATAGTTATTTCTGAATCTATATCAGATTATGGAGCTCAATCATTCACTCTCCACAGTCCCAGGGATTCTCTACCTTTGGTGACATGCTCATCTCCTCACAGAACTAGTAAAGAGGAAGACATTATGCTTCCGCCTTGACACTTGATCCTAACACTTGAGGCTGATTTTACCACTCATGGTTTTCTGTTCAAGGATGCAACATATAAGTTTATTTTTTGTTCCTCACATGGCTTAAATCCTCAATCACTTTTTCTCTCTTATCAATTGATTTTAGTTGCTCTACACGGGTCCAAATATCATCCAGTGGATGTCTATGTTATTGACTCAGTTGAGCACATTATTATTCTTCCAAAGAGGAATATTCCTCTAGAAAATCATTTAGTTTGTATCAAGAATTTCACATGACAGGCCCCAGGATACTTATCCACAGAAGAACAAGCTTTTTCCTGATTTTACCAGCTTAGTTTGAGGGGGGGTATTTTTCCCATGAGGCTTTTCCCTGTTTCCTTGGTTATATTGAGCAGTTACGTTTTTGCATTTTAGCTGTAATAGGTGACCTTTGGTCTTAGTTACCAGAGACCACATTCTCTAAGTTAATATTCAGGGGGGGTGTTACGATTATAATCCTCCCTTGTCTAATTTGGTCAATTTAGTCATTATTTGGTTCCACTAGTACCATTTGGTCCACTTGGACTGATCGGGCCACATGTACCAGTTACTAGAGTGTGGGGACCACTAATTGAGACTAAATGCCACTGAATACACTTGCATGCATTAATTTAGGATCCTCCTAAACCAATCCCTACAATTTAGGATCCACTGGGAGTGTCGGCACCAACCTCCTTCAGTTGAGTTCAGTTGGTGGCTAGTCAAGCTTAGTTAGGAGACAATTACATTCAGCTCTAGTCAATTACATTCAGTTCTATTCACTTAGCACTAGTCATGCATGGATACATGTGGATGAGGTGCATTTAATCACCTACCATAGTTAGTTAGACTAGTTAACTAATAATTAAGACTAAATTAGACACTTGAGTTGCGTTGTTGAACTCCAATAGTGATTTAGACAAGTTTAGTTAGCCATGCAATCAAGTAGAGTCAAACCAATTCGAATTTACTCACATGGATTCGAATTGCATAAGGCTATCTAGACATTGTACTACATTGTAACTATTATCCAATTAATTTGGATTAATGAAAGCATTACACAGTTGCAAGCCATTTTTTCACTGTTTCATTCTTCAATTTAGAGTAAAATTGTATGATCTATCCTCTGAGTTGTGTGTTGATCCACAGATCTATGTGCTCAATTTTATAATTGACACAAAAGAACATATTGCTTACATTTTCACCAAACCACTACCTAAGGAATCCTTTGAGCGTATTTGACAGAAAATGGGAGTAATTCCATTACAAAAGTACTAAGAGGAGAAAGCTCAATCTCAGGGGGAGAAATGCTGACAAGGGGAGCTGTCAGACAAAAAGGTTCCTTTGTCATTGTTTTCAAAGGGGGGGAATGGTTAGAGGTTGCCATCAATGCCAAAGGGGTATATTTTTTAGTATATAGTTGTCATTGATGTCAAAGGTGTTCACGAATGAAAAAGGAATAACCAGTGGATATGATGGCAGGACAAACTCAGTGAAAGGCTAAGGTAGTGATGGCATGGCTTGGAATAGTTGAGAATGTGGCATGACAACATATGAGATGGACATGGATGATAAGACAACATGAATGACTGATATGAAGATCCACAAAGTCATGATGAGATCTGAATTTGACCTGAAATCGACGGTCATGAAACATCCCGCCCGAGGTCCAATGATTGAGGATCAGTTCCGCAAAATATAGGCGGGAGGATGAAGTTCCAAAAACGATCAAGATTGGACGGTTAATATTGGTTCTGCTAAAAGGATATTGACAGTGCGAAAAGGTAATTGTGGAAATAACAGTTAAAGATTCAATGAACCTATGTCTCACATCCCGCAATATGGAATATTGATGGTCAGGAAGACTTTTGTAAGAGATCAAAGATGCAGAAAGGTTAGTGCAAAAAACAAAAGGCAAAGAATTGCGAAAGACATGTTTGATCCTTCGGGAAACCGCACTCTATATCCCGCATTCTGGAAGATCAATGGTCACGGAAGAACCTGCAGGAGATCAACGGTGCGGAATGATTGGTGTAGAAATACAACTGCAAAAATCATGGAAAGACATTTTGGAAAGGTCACAAACCCACATTTTTCAATTCGTATCATACCTCATATCAAAGATCAGGAAAACGCTCGACAAAGATCAACAGTGGGGAATCGTTGATGAGGAAATCATGGTGCAGAAATATGATTTTGAGGAGGAAATATATGCATTAGATCGATGGTTTGGAGAGAATTATAAATAGGATCAACAACTCTGATTAAAGCTGGAAGATGATCTTGCGGAAAGAAGATGGATATTGTAGAAGCACCAGAAAATAATAAACAAGGCTACGGAAATGAATTCTGAGATGTGGGAAGAATGAAAAGTTTCCTTTGCTGAAGTGATGTGATGGTTGAAGGGATAGATGATGAAGAGGTATGTATCTAAGTAAATAGTCACGATCCAAAATGATAGAACGCAACTATGGAGAGATGCATTGGTAGGTAATAGGTAAAAGGTATTTATTGAATGAATGTGTAAGGAAAAAAGTGTCTCTATTAGTAAGTCTGTAAGAGTCCGAAGTGAATAGTTTTTCAACTATTCTAAAATACTGAGAACATCAGTCTAAGGTGGTAGGGTGGTGCTAGGGCAGGTCATAGGTCTGTAGGGGGTCATAACCTCCTTCTAGTTGTAGCTATAAAATAGGGTGTCGTAGAATCCTTGTCTGATGAAGCAGGAAGAAAAACATAGGGGTGTTGTAGCATCCTAGTCTGTAGTTGCAAATAAAATCTAGGGTGTATCTACATCCTTTCTGTTGTAGCAGCTAAACAATTTTGTAAATTCACCTTATTAATGAGTTTGTGTTGGTGGTTTTCTCTTTTGAGGTTTCCATGATAAAATCTATGTCTTGATTGTTTATTTTATAAAAAATGACAATACTGATTCACCCCCCCCCCTCTCAGTATTGTGGGATAAACCAAAAAATTGGTATCAGAGCAGTTCCCTTCACAACAACTTCACCACTAGAAGGAATATCCCATCCAAAAACCACCATGGATCAACAAGAAGGATTGGCCACTAACAAACCTCCACTATTTACCAGAGAAAATTATGCTTACTAGAGTGTAAGAATGAGATGTCATCTGATGTCCCTGGGATGGAAGGTTTGGGTAGTAACAGAAAAGGAACGTAATACAGGAAACCAATACCCTGCGGACACAGTTGAAGTAGGTATATGAAGGAAATTTGAAATCCCTAAACACAATATTAACTAGTTTAACAAACTCGGTATTTACTAAAGTTATGCAACGCACCTTTTCCAAACAAGCTTGGGACAAGTTGAATATTATCTATGAAGGAGAATCTAAGGTCAAAGAATCCAAACTTCAAACATTTAGAGGTCAATTTGAAAGTCTTAAAATGAAAGAAAAAGAGAATGTTCTGGAATACTGTCTTCAATTAGATGAAGTTGTTAATGTGATCAGAGGCCTTGGAGGAAAATTAAAAGAAAAAGAAGTGGTAAGCAAAGTACTAAGAACATTACCAATAAGATATGACCCAAATATGTCCAACTTAGAAGAACGAGATGGCCTTAAAAAGTTAACAATGGATGAGTTACATGGATCTCTCACTGTGTATGAGACGAGAACAGGACAAAATGGATCTTCAAGAAAAGAAGCAGCTTTTAAAGATTCCATAAAAAAATCAATTAGAAAACCCAAATAACAAGGAAGCTCTTTTCATCAATAAAGTTGAAAAAGGGACTAGAAAATACAAGGGGAAGTTACCTTTAAAGTGTTTTAATTGTGGAAGGATTGGACATTTTTCCTCTAAATGCACCTACACGAAACAAGATGATAATGAAGAAAAAGAAACTTAAAATTCCAAAATGGGTAAACCAGGAAACAAGAAAAAACCCTATGGGAAAAAGAAAATTGTTTACACCATGGAAGACAGTGAATATTCAGATGGAATCGAAGTTGAAGAAACTGAAGTTTTATTTATGGGCCTAGACACTCAAGCCTCATGTAGTGACTCAAACGTAGAAGGAGAAGTAGATCTAAGAGCTGAACTTGTTAGCGCCCTTCAAGAACTCGAGAAATGTAGAAAAAAGAATCGACAGTGAAGTCTTATCATTAGTCAGTTGGAAGCTCAACTCTTAGATGCCAAGTAGGTTCAAAAGGGCCTAAACCTATAGATCAAAAGACGAATACAAGAGTATGAAAAACTTGTAGAAGAAATCATGAATTTTAAGAGAAATCTTGATGAAGGATCTATCAAATCAAAGTTTGAGAATAGCTCAAGGATTCTAGATGACATTCTGAGTAGCCAAAAATCGTCAAGCGATAGGTCTGGTTTAGGGTTCGTTAAAGAAAAGAAGCCAGAGATTTTTCCTGTCACAAATCAAGAAGGAAGTAAGAAAAGCTATGCTGAAGTACTAAATACTCCAGCTAAAAAGGAAAGAAACAAGAAAGCTGGCTTAATTTCTCAAGATAAAAATAGAAATAATCTAGCACCTAAGAGACCAAATAGATATCTACATATATTTTTAGGTCAATGCTTTGCTTTTAATAATTTTGGTCATAAAGCCTTAAACTACAGAACTGAAAGAAAGGTTTCTGAATACAAGAAGTCATCAAGTAATCATTCGAAGGGAAATAAGAATATTTTTACACTACTTTAAAAATATGACATAGAATGTTATAAGTGTAATAACAATGGACATTTGGCAAGAGATTGTAAGTTGATGACTCCTACAAGAAATATTGTTGCAATCAAATCTCAAAACACCATACAAAAAATATATTAGAGAGAAAAGGAAGAAACGGAAAGCCTTTGAAATATTTGAAATCTTCAAGGAAATGGCTAAAAATGGGTCTGGCATGAAAATCAAGTGTCTTAGATCATATAATGGGGGATAATTTACCTCAAATGAATTCAATGATTTCTATGAAAATCATGGAATTAAGAGGAAATTTTTAGCTACAAAACCTCCTCACCGGACAGGGGTTGTTGAAAGGAAAAACAGAACAGTCCAAGAAGCTGCCAGAACTATGCTTAATGAAGAAAAACTGTCAAATTCATTTTGGAGAGAAGTTGTATACACAAATGTCTACACACTTAACAAAGGACAACTCGGAGTGAATAAAGATAAGACCCCTTACGAATTGCGGTATGGAAGACTAGCCTCAGTCAAATATTTTAAAGTGTTTGGAATTAATTGTTACATCAAAAGAAATGATTATGACCTTGGAAAGTTTGACTCCAGGACTGATGATGGAATCTTTTTAGGATACTCATCCACCAAAAATACATACAGGTGTTACAATAAAAGGTTACATAAAATTGTAGAAAGTGCTAATGTAAAAGTGGATGATATAAAATCAAGGAAAGAGAAAAATATTGATAGTATTTAAAATACATGTGACGATGAAATAAAATATTTGCAAAAGGACGAGAGAACTCATAACGAAGAAGATGAAAAAAATAAGGAAGATACACAGGAATATGATGAAGACTTCCCTAGACCTAACACTAAAGATACTTCTAGGAGGGTACAAAAGGATCATCACAAGTCACATATCATGGGTGATAAAAATGTTGGAGTCAAAATAAGAAGATAACTACCAGATGTGGAACAAGCCCTACTCTCAATAGTAGAACCCAAGAACAATACAGAATCTAGCAAAAGTGATGAATGGGTCAAATCCATGAATGAAGAACTAGATCAGATTGAGAAAAATGAGACCTAGGAACTTGTCCCAAGAACTGCAGATAAGAAAATTGTAGGAATTAAATGGATTTTCAAAAACAAGTTCAATCAAGATGTACAAGTAATAATGAACAAAGAAATACTTGTTGCTAAGGGGTATTCGCAAGTGGAAGGTATAGATTTTGAAGAAACTTGTGCTCCTGTAGCTTGAATTGAAGCAATCAAAATGTTTTTAACATTGTCATGCCATAAAAACTTCAAAGTATATCAAATGGATGTCAAGTCTACATTCCTGAATGGCAAACTAGAAGAAGAAGTGTATATTGAACAACCTGAAGGGTTTCTCTTGTCTGAAAACAAAAGCTATGTTTGTAAACTGAAAAAGGCACTCTATGGTCTCAAACAAGCTCCAAGAGCATGGTTTTCAAGAATGGATAGCTATTTGAAACATCAAGGTTTTAAAAGAGGAGTCATTAAAAGTAATATTTACCTAAAAATCGAAGATAAAACTATATCATTGTTGTTGTCTATGTGGATGATATCATTTTTGGAAGCAATCTTTAAATCCTAAGTGTATACTTTTCCTCTGAAATGAAGAAAGAATTCGAAATGTCAATGTTGGGTGAATTGACATTCTTCTTGGGAATTCAAGTCTACCAAATAGACGAAGGAATTTTCATCTCTCAAACTAAGTACATCAAATATATGTTGAAAAAGTTTAAAATGGAAGATTCCAAACCTATTGGTACTCCTATGGTCACTGGTTGCAAGTTAAGTAAGGATGATGAATCTCTTGAAGTAGATCATACCATGTTTAGATCCATTATTGGCAATCTACTATATGTGACAGCCACAAGACCAGATGTGATGCAAGTTGTTGGATTAGTGGCTAGATTCCAATCAGCTCCCAAAGAAACACATGTAACAACAGTAAAAAGGATTTTGAAATATATAAAAGGTACTATGGAGTATGGTTTATAGTATCCGAAAGTACAAGACTTTACCTTGAAGGTGTTTACTGATGCAGATTGGGTAGGAAGTGTTGACGATCAAAAAAGTACTAGTGGAGCAGCAATTTTTCTAGGAAATTGCTTATTATCATGGTCAAGTAAAAAACAATCCTCCATTTCACTCTCTACAGCAGAAGCAGAATATATTGTTTCCTCCTCATGTTGTAATCAGTTTATTTGGATGAGACAAACCCTAGAAGATCTACTTGAAAAATATGAACATACAATAGTGATCAACTATGATAACACTAGTGCTATAAATATGTCTATAACTCCCATCGTGCATTCTAATACAAAACATATACCAATCAAGTATCACTATCTAAGAGAACAGGTATCTCAAAGCTATCAAATTAAAATACATGACACAAAAGAACAGATTGCTGACATTTTCACCAAACCACTACCTAAGGAATCCTTTGAGCATCTTAGACAGAAAATGGGAGTAATTCTGTTACAAAAGCACTGAGAGGAGAAAGCTCAATCTCAGGGGGAAAAATGCTGACAGGGGGATTTTTCATACAAAAAGGTTCCTTTGTCATTGTTGTCAAAGGGGGGGAATGGTGAGGTTTCCATCAATGCCAAAGGGGGATATTGTTGAGAATATAGTTTTCATTGATGTCAAATGTGTTCATGAATGAAAAAGGAATAACCAGTGGATATGATGGTAGGAAAAACTCACTAAAAGACTAAGGTAGTGATGGCATGGCTTGGAATAGTTGAGAATGTGGCATGAAAACATATGAGATGAACATGGATGATAATACAACATGAATGACTGATATGAAGATCTGCAAAGTCATGATGAGATCCGAATTTGATCTAAAATCAACGGTCGGGAAAGATCTCGCTCGAGATCCAATGGCTGAGGACCAGTTCCGTAAAAGATAGGCGGGAGTATGAAGTTCCATAAAAGATCAAGATCGTATGGCTAATATTGGTTCCTCTCAAAAAATATCGGCGGTGCAGAAGGAAAATGCAGAAAGGGAATTGTAGAAATAACATTTAAAGATTCAATGAACCCATGTCCTGCATCCCGTGAGAGATTGAAGGTGTGAAAATATTAGTGTGGAAAATGAAGGGCAGAGAAGTGCGAAATCAATGTTTGAGCCTTTGAGAACCCACACTTTGCATCTCACATTCTGGAAGATCAATGGTCACAGAAGAGCCCATAAGTGCGGAATGATTGGTGCCGAAAAACAACTTTAGAAATCATGAAAAGACATTTTGGAAAAGTCACAAACCCACATTCTGCAATCTGTATCTTACCTTACATAAACAATCAGTAAAACACCCGACTAATATCAACGATGGGGAATCGTTGATGAGGAAACCATGGTGCAGAAATACAATTTCAAGGAGGAAATCTATGCATTAGATCGATAGTCTAGAGTGAATTAGAAATAGAATCAATGGATTTGAAATAGAATAAATATGGAAGATGATCTTGCAGAAAGAAGATGGATATTGTAGAAGCACCAAAAAATGATAAACAAGGCTGTGGAAATGAATTATGAGTTATGGGAAAAATGAAACGTTTCCTTTCCTGAAGTGATGCAATGGTTAAACGAGTAGCTGATGAAGAGGTATGTCTGTACGTAAACAGACACGATCCAAAATGAAAGAATGCAGCTATGGAGAGATGTGTTGGTAGGTAATAGGTAAAAGGTATTTTATTGAATGAATGTGTAAGGAAATAAAAGTGTCTCTATTAGTAAGTCTAATAGAATCCAAAGTGAATATTTTTTCAACTATTCTAAAGAATGAGAACATCAATCTAGAGTGGCAAGGTGGTGCTAGGGCAAGCCACAGGTCTGCAGGGGGTCGTAGCCTCCTTCCAATCGTAGCTGGAGAACAAGGTTTCATAGCACCCTTTTCTGTTGAAGCAGGTAGAAAACCATAGGGGTGTTGTAACATCCTAGTCTATAGTTGCAGAAAAAATATATGGTGTATCTACATCCTTTCTGTTGCAACAGACAAACAATTTTGTAAATTCATCTTATTAATGAATTTGTATTGGTGGTTTGCTCTTTTGAGGTTTCCACGATAAAATATATGTCTTGATTGTTTATTTTGTGTATTTTAAAGTAAAAATTGACAATATTGATTCACCCCCTTAACCTCTTAGTATTGTGGAGTAAACCAACAATTGGTATCAGAATAGGTTCCTTCACAACAGTTTAACCACTGGAAGGAATATCCCATCCAAAAACCACCATGGATCAACAAGAAGGGAGGTCTAAGGGGAAGGATCCTAAAGCATCTTATTCAAAGCCTAAAGAGAATCAGAAGACTTTGAAAGAGATCCAGGAAGAAGAAAATGTTTGAAGAAAATGTGTCCCTATTGTATGAGGGGTTTTCATCCAGAAGACTCATGCATGAAGAAGACCATCGACCAGTTGAAAACTATCCTTGTACAAAACAATATCGCCCTTCCACAAGGTGCTAAGATGTATGATTATGGAGAGAAAACTAAAGAACATGAGAGATTCCATGCCTTGAAGGAATTACTCACTCCGTTGAAGGCTTACTTGATAGATTCTAGAGAATCTAGCCACATGGTTGCCTCCAGGGAATCCTTCATCACTTTCACTCTATCATGAGGGATTAGTAGTCATATGGGAGATGACTCTAAAATACCAATTGTTGAGAAAGGTTCAGATAATATCGAGCATACAAATTTCAAGAATGGACTCTATGTGCCCTCCCCTATAACAAAGAAAATTGTTGAATATGAAGAGGAAGCAGAATCTTCCACACAGTCAATTCGAATTGAAGAAAGACTCCTTGGAGTGACTCCTTCTCTTGTTACTCCGGAAGTTTATGAGATCTATGATATATCATCTTCTCACATGTATGATCCATAAGAATACATATGAATATTTTTTTTTTCATAAAAACTCTCATTCCATTCTATGCAAAAATCCTCCAGTGATTCTTCTATTTTAAATTATGTGCATAGTTTACCAGTGATTGTTTCAAAATATGAAGAGGAATTTGATTTCTATATCTCTACTGATGTTGTTGGTGTGTATATAAGTAATACCATGGATATTTTGGAAACAATATCAGATTTTTGGAGTGATCCATTCACTCTCATTGATCTAGAGCTTCCAGCAAATTCCTACATGATTGCATGCACCAGTACTCAGAATTTTGAAGAAGGAGAAAATTGTGCATCTACCATCTCGGTGGAGCACACTCTTGGATCTAATATGAAATTATTTGGATATGATATAATATTATTTGGATTTTATCTAATCTTATTTGTTTCAGGTTTTAATCTTCAATAGATTTCAGTAATGCTTGTAGCTACTCTCATCAATTTTGGTGTGAAAAATCAACTACCACAAGTCTCCTTCAAAATTGTTGTCGGGGATTTGATATCATTCCACACTCTTGGATATGATATGAACTTATTTGGATATGATATGATATTATTTGGATATGATGTGATATTATTTGGATAAATTTTTAAGTTCCAATAGCCTTCAGTCATGCTTGTAGTTGGTCTCATCAATTTTGGTGTGACAAATCAAGTATCACAAGTCTCCTTCAAACTTGATGTTGGGGATTTGATGTTAGTTTCCTCTTATGAGTTTGCTGATATTATATTTTGTGAATCATTGGTTATTTCTAAAGCTATATCATATTATGGTGCACAATAATTTGCTCTCAACGGTCCCAGTGCTTCTCCACCTATCTATTTGATCACATGCTCATCTCCTAATAGAACTAGTAAAGATGGAGACATTATCCATTCTCCTGGATAAATGATCCTAACACTTGGAGCTGATTATACCTCACATGGTTTGATGTTCAAGGATGAAATATATCATCTTCTTGGGTTTTCCTCATATGGTTTGAATTCTCAATCACTTTTTCTCTCCCATTAGTTGATTTCAATTGCTCTACATGGGTCCAATTTTCATCTAGCAGTTGTCTATATTTCTGATTTAGTTGAGCATATTCTTCTTATTCCAAAAAGGAATATTCCTCTAGACATGATCATTTATTTTGGATTGAGAGGTTCACATGCACAGAAGAACCAGAATACTGCTTTGTTCTTGCATAGTGTTGCTAATTGAAGCAAAATATTTTGCAAGTTCTTAACTTTTTTTCCTGATTACTGCTTATTTTGACGGGGGGGGGGTTCCCATGAGGTTTTATCCTATTTCCTCGGTTTATTAAGTAAAAAAAATTATTCTTTTAGATTCTATATGGGTGAATTTTGGCCTTGTTGCGAGGGCCCGCAGTTGTCCAGGTTAGGATTCAGGGGGGTTTTAGGATTTATAATCCTCCCTTATCCAAACTGTCTATTAGATTATATTTGCCTAACTTAGGAGTCATTTAATTATTATTGTGTCCACTAGTACCGTTAAGTCCACTTCACCTAATGGGACCACATGTACCAGTCACTAGGGTGTGGGGAACACCAATGGAGGATAACTAGAACTTATGCACCTTCATGCATCACTGTTAGGCACCTCCTAGACCAATCCCTACATTTTAGGAGCCACTAGGAGTGTCAGCACCAACCTCCTTCAGTTGTTGGCAGTTGGTAACTAGTTAAGCTTATTCATTACTTAGTTACATTCAGTTAGATATCCTCCAGTTCAATTAGTGCCAGTTATGCACAGTTTCATGTGGGAAGGCTCTAGTTCTCACCTACCACTGCAGTTAGACTGGATTGATTGATTTTAACATATTGAGAGACTGGATTAGACATATGGAGTTAGCCAATTGAACATCGATAGTTATTTATACACTTCTAGTTATCCATGCACTCATATTGATTTGGTAGATTCAAATTCATCTCTCACAATTCGAATTATCTTTTATGTATTACCATTGTATACTATTGGGATGTAATGAAGTTTATACTGTAATTATACTGGGAAATTCTTATATGTTTCCTGTGAAATTTGTTTTTTTTCACTGGGTATTATTCATTCCTTTTCACTACAAATAATTAATAATCTAATAACACTCATTTATTGAATATCAATGGCATATTAATTCTAACAACACCTTCATTTGGTTTCTACTTATGTTGTATAGTCCAAACCTTGGTTATGTTGGTCTCTTAAGGTATTTGGGGGTTTTGGACTAATAAATGCAACAGGATCCCACCTTTTGTCATTCAAGAGATCATGCACCCTCATTAATGACATTTTTTTCCTTGGGGCTCTTCCACTTCTTAAAATAGGGAACCGGTTTGACCAGAGACGCTCATGCATTGTATCTAAGTGTCTTTGCTCTTTTGGACCATTAAATGCTTCCTAGAGCTACTCCCACTCACCCATGCGCTACATCACAACTAGTCTACCCTTATTTCTATCCTAGTATGCTTCACCCATGTTCAAATGGATATTCGTAACTGTTTGAGGTGGTTTTGGAGCTCATTGGTCAACCTAGGGGGGTTTGAGGTCCAATCTAAGCCTGTCACAGGTATGCCATCAATTTTCCTCCAAAGGCTAATGATTTTCTCCTATTAAATTATATTCATGTTCCAGACATATTTTCATGTTGGACAGTAATAAGAAACTCATTTATTGGCACCATCTCTATGTGTTAATATTGCTCTTTTACACAGTTTTCTGCATAATTTGTGAAATTATTTAGTTGTGAGGATTATCTTAGCTCCTATATATTGTTTTGAATCATATTTTCACATTTTATTAGAGCTCTTTGGATATTCAAATAGAATTCATATATTTTGAGTTGTTATCTAGTCTCTCCTACAGAAAAAATCAAGAGTTTGCATTGCAGGTTGTTCCAGTGTCTTTGTCACTCAGTGCACAAGAAGAAATGGAGAAGAATCATGTATTTCTTACCTAATTCAATTATTTTTAATGGTAGGATGAAATGGTGATCCAGTTGAGGTCGAAAGGTATCTACATAATAACCATGCGAACTAATAATGAGCCCAACTCTACTGTGGAAAAGTCTAAGTATTTCAACAAGCTGGATGAAGCATTCAGGATGATTTGTATTAGTATTTCGAGGGATATTTTATTTTATGTAGATATTATTAAAACACCTAATGAGGTGTGGCTCAATCTAGATTCACTACTCTAGAAGACAGATGAGACAAGAGGACACTAAATCGAAAAATGAGTTGATCACATTGAGCCCAACTCACTTTGAGATGGTCCAGGATTTCTTCTTTAAGTCCAAATCATTGGTACTTAAGCTTGAATAGTGTGGCATCAAAAAGAATAAAGAGAATTTGATCTTGTCCATTCTTTCGAAGCTAGGGCCTCAATATTCAGTGTTTGTCTTGAAATTCCACTTTGGAAAGCTGACAGTTCGAAGTTAGAGAATGCCTACCCTCGAATACTTCATGGAGTCTTTGACTCGGGAAAAAGACAAATTGGTTCAAATGTGTACCATCAAATCAACTAAGGATCAATCCCTTTCTATAGGTGTTTCAAATAAATACAAAGGAAATAATAAATTCAAATATGTGAAGCAACAAGAGAAGAAGAAGCAGGAAAAGACCAAGTCTTCTTATGGGGGTTCAAATCCTAGAAAGAAGAAAGAGAAGAAGAAGAAAGAGAAGAAAAAATTCCGTTATTGTAACAAATTTTGGCATCTAGAGAGTGCATCCATGAATAAAACCATTGAAAATATGGTGCAACTCCTTGAGAAGAACAACATTCCTCTTCCAAATGGCGCAAGGAAGAAAGAGGGAGGTTTGAATTCTGAGAATGACGATAGATGCCATGCACTAGTTTTGGGATCTTCTAGATCTTTCTCCTTCATCATATATTCAAGTTCCTCAAGGAACATGGCTTCAGTATAATACTTATTTTCAGCCCCACATCCATACCGTGGTCCATCCATACTCATGGGTGATGACTCTAAGATCCCAGTCAAATGGATTGGCAAGATCAACCTTGAAAATGGGTACTTCAACAATGTGTTGTATGTTCCTGATCTTGTAGCTAACATACTCTTAGTATACCAAATTACACATACATGTTTGGCCAAAATAAGGGCATTCACTCAAGATGATGTGGATATTTCAGAAATTTATACATGCCAAGTTGGTGAAGTGGGTATTGCAAATCATGAGTCGAGGATGTACAAGTTTTCACACTTTCTTCCTTACTCCTCGGGAAATGTGATCCTGTCACATGCCAATAAGACAAAAAAGCTATGGCATGAGAGTTTTGGACACCTCAACTACACATATATTCAATCTTTGAGCAAATAAAACATGGTTGAATGGATTCCAAGCATCAAGTTTTTCAAAGGCACATGCAAGGGATGCATTATTGGGAACCATGCGTGAGCACAAGTATGGAAAACGAATGGAAATAATGGTTTTCCAAGTGATTGACTGATCCATTCATATCTTATAGGACCTCTTCCTACACCCTCCTATGGAAACTCAAGGTATGTATTAACATTCATAGATGATTTCTCAAGGTATTGTTGGGTGTATTTTCTCAAATAAAAATATGAAGTGTTTGAGATCTTCAAAGTTTTCAAGGTTTTGGTTGAGAACTTGAGTGGGAATAAGATCAAGTTATTAAGGACTGATAATGTATATGAATATATTAATAATAACCTACAACATATATGTGAGGAAAATGGAATTCAAATGCAACATCTTGTGCCTTACACACCTCAGCAAAATGGTGTGGTAGAGCACAAGAATAGAGCAATGAAGGAGATGAGCACATGCATGCTGGAGGCTAAGTATTTGTCTCCTAATATATGGGATGAAGCCATAAATTGTGCTGCATATTTTTATAACATATTTCCACACAAAGCATTGGAAGAGAACACTCCATTTGAGTCTTGGAGTAGTCACAAGACCAATGTTTCTCATTTCAGGGTTTTTGGCTCAAAGGCTTGGTCTAGAACTCCTCTCGAAAAGAGAAAAGCCTTGCAACCTTGAATAAAGGATTACATAATGGTTAGATATTCTGGATATTCAAAGGGATACAAGCTCTTTTATCCCTCATCTCAGAAAACTTTCATTGAAATAAGTGTATAGTTTGAAGAATAGCCCATGCAAGAGATCGAACTAGCCAATGGGGATTGCTCACACCCACCACTCATTGATGATGTAAGTGATTATTCTTTCTCTTATTTTCTGATTCTGATAAGGAATATTAATATTATGGCATGTATGCAGATCATGAATCACCCATAAGGCCAAAATCGACTGAGAAAACCATACAAGCAGTTGTTGATCTTATTGGAGATCCACTAGACTCTAGGAAGACTAGATCTCATTTTCCCAATGATTTCTCCACTTGTGATTCAAATATTACAAAAAGGTGATTTATGATTTTTGGATAATATCCTCAGTCATATGAGTAATCATCACATTATTCAATATGGAAAACATCCATTCAAGAAGATTTCAATTCTTTCCAAGACAATGATACTTGGGAGTTGGTTCCTCTACCTTCCAAGAAGAAACTAGTGCAATGTAAGTGGATTTACAGAACCAAGATGGATGTTTATGATTCAAATATGAATTATAATTATAGTTTTGATTCCAAATTATTGCATCAAATAAATGGATTGGAATATACATATACATTTGCACCGGTTGCAAAGATGGACTCTATCAGGCTAGTTTTGGACATTGCTGCATCTAAGCAATGGGAGGTGCACCATATGGATGTGAAGAGTGATTTTATTCATGGTGACCTTCATGAGTATATTTATATGCAACATAATAAAGGTTTCATTCATGATCCTTCACTTTTTTTCAGGTTGAATAAGTCTCTTTATGCCCTCAAGCAAGCCCCCAGGGCTTGGTATGCCAAAATCGACAGTTTTCTTCTATCACTAGGATTTGAAAGATGAAAATATGATCCTAATGTATATTTGTAGAATTTATATAGCTCATTTTATATCATAGTATTATATTTTGATTATATTTTTATCATTTAAATTCGCATTGCTGATATAGGTTCAATTAAGTCTTCATTGCACAATGTGTTTTCAATGACTCGCCTTGGATTGTTGAAACAATTCTTTGGCTTGGATATTGACCAATATAATGTAGGTATTAAGGTAAGCCAATAAAATTATGTTGCAGACCTATTATTGAATTTCAAAATGGATGAATTCAAAGCAATCAAGTTTCTCTTCCTTTCAATATTTAAACTAGGTGATTTTGGTACATCTCCATTGGTGGACAACTTGTTGTATAGGAAGTTAGTTGGGAGCTTGTTGTATCTCACACACTCTCAACCTGATTTGGATTATACAGTAGATGATATTTCAAGGTATATGAAAGAGCCTCATGAGATCCATTGAAGTATGCTAAAATGATCTTTCATTATGTGCAAGGAACCAAACACTTCGGGATACAATTTGTTGCTAGTTCTCCACTAGAACTAGTTGGATTTATTGATTCTGATTAGGATGGAGATTCCATTGACAATAAGTACACTTCAGTTTATGTATTCATGATTTCACATGGTCTCATATTTTTTTATGTAATAAATAGCACACTATATCCCTTTCATTAGCTGAGGCCAAGTACATAGGAACAATGAATGAAACTACACAATGTGTGTGGTTGTAAGGAATTCATGGAGAACTTGGTTTTGCATTTGATTCACCCACTGTCATTTGGTGTGACAATAAAAGTGAAATAAATATCTCCATTGCTCTATTACAAAGATATAGTACCAATAACATTGAGATACACATGCACTACATCTAGAGCTTGGTGCATGAGCAGGTCATATCATTGCAGTATTTCCCATCTACAGAGAAAACTGTTGAGATCTTCACCAACAGCTTCACAGAGAATACATTCACGTGTCTGATATCACTTCTTGGAGTGGGTGACACATGGTGATCATTGATATTCACTTTCATATTTTTCTCCATGTCCATTTTTATGGGATGTTTTGTTCCCATGTGTTTTTCCTTCTTACCTTGGTTATATGCACAAATAAATTTTTGTAAGAGGTGACTTGATCCTTAGTTTCCAAGGCCTCAACTTTTGATATGGTTACACTAAGTCAGGATTAAGGGGGGGTGTTATAGAATAATACTACCTAGTACCATGGTCACATGTACCACCTAGGAAACACCATTTTTTTCACTTATGTTGTATAGTCCAAACCTTGGTTATGTTGAGCTCCCAAGATATTTGGGTGTTTTTTATTAATAAATGCACCCAGGTGCCCACATTTGATCATTCAAGAGATCATGTTCCCTCATTAATGAAATTTTTTCCTTGGGGCACTCCCACACCTTAAAACAGGGAACAGGTTTGACCAGAGGCACTCATGCATTGTATCTAAGTGTTCTTTTCTCTTTTGGACCATTAAATGCTTCCTAGAGACACTCTCACTCACCGATGCACTCTAGAAAACCTAAGCTTGCCTTAGTTATGTCCTAGAATGCTTCACCCACATTCACATGGCCATTTGTGACCGTTTGAGGTTGTTTGGTACCTCATTGGTCAACCTAGGGGGGTTTGAGGTCCAATCTAATATTGCCACATGTATGCCACCAATTTGCCTCCAAAGGCTATCAATTTTCTCCTATTGTATTATATTCATGTTCCAAACATATTTACATGTTGGACAACAATAAGAAACTTAGTTATTGGTAGCATATCTATGTGTTAATATTTCTCTTTTACACTGGTTTCTGCATAATTTGTGAAATTATTTAGTTGTGAGGATTCTCTTGGCTCCTAGATCTTGTTGTGAATCATATTTTCACACTATGTGAAGATTATTTTTGTCATGAGATATTCCTATCAAAATATTATAGATCCTCTATGATTTATAGTCATTCTATGGGTATTTCTATGATATAAAAGAAGCTATAATCCCTAACCGCTCCATTGCAAAACTAGTAGAAGCATGGGATGCATGGAAATTGCATGAAATTCTTGGAGTTACACATGATACTCCATTTGGATCCAAATCCCAATGAAGCCACAGCCCCGTATCATCATCTTCATCAATATCATAATTAGGATAAGACTTTGTTGTTGTAATTTTTATTTTTATACCTTTTATGCATGAATCTTTAATATCTTATGATATTATTGATTTTCCAGTCTTTTCATTCTTGTTGATATAAGTTTTAATGAGTGTTACCTCACTACATATTCATAATAAAGACTGAATCAATGGGTGCAAGTCTCTCAGACCAAGAATATTTATGCGAGTGGTGAAGAACAATGTATGTGGTTGTGTGATATTGTATGTATTCATGGCCATAATGTGAGACAAATGAGTATTATTGTTCACTACAATAACATATCACCACTTACACTATACATTCTTTTATATGAGAAAATCATTTTGTAATTAATAAGTTGACTATTTTAAAATGTATCATATTGTAGGTTCTTTCTTTCATTTACCTTTCATGTATCTTCATTTACACACATTCACACCATAATTGAGTATCATTGGTTCATGCCACAAAGTGAATATTTTTTTCGCTACTATATATGCATGAACCTTATATGCTTTATGTGATTTTGTGTGTTTTGATTCTTTTTCAATAGATAGATTGGGTATCAATAATTGAGAGTGATGTTATGGGGGGAGGGGCATGATGAGATTCCACCATCACATGACTGGCCCCATTCAGTAGAGAATAAATTATTCTGAGAACAAAGAGAAGCTCATATATGTATTCCTATTTAATCTTTTTAGAGTGCCATACATGTTGATATGCATATTTATTTATCAACCAAAAACCCTTAGAATATAGTAAATTCTATGCACAAAAATATGATGAGTTTGTGGCAAGTTTCCCATGAGTTTGGTGAATGGTGAGTTTCAAGAACATGACTTAGCTTAGTATTCCCTGTAGCCAAGACTCGGATAAAAATCATTGTGGTGAGTCTTGAAAAGTACCAAAAACCCTTCGAATATAGTAAATTTTGTGCACAAAAATATGATGAGTTTGTGGCAATTTTTGTCTAGTATGTAAAGTTTCCCATGAGTATGGTGAATGGAAAGTTTCAAGGACATGATTTAGGTGAGTATTCACCCTATCCAAGACTCAGAAATACTTTTGAGTCTTACCCAAGTCAAACTACATAGTACACTATGGCGTCGATGAACATATTCAATTATTAAATGTAGGTCAATCATTTTACTTGTTATTGATATCAAATATTTGAATTCCCATTATTGTTAGCCTTAAATTTGGTTTTTTTTCCTAAATGTATAATAATTGTCTTTCTTAGTTTCCATGCATGGGAGGAAACATAAAAAAATGAATGTTGATTATATCATTGTCATTGATGTCAAAAGTGTTCTCGAATGATAAAGGAATAACCAATGGATATTATAGCAGGACAAACTCAATGAAAGACTAAGGTAGTGATGACATGGAATAGATGGTGATATGGTAGATATGATGGCATGGCATGGCATAGTTGAAGATGTGGCCTGGAATATGATGGTGTCTTTTATAACAAATTCAATTGATGAAATGGACATGGATGATAAGATAGCATGAATGACTAATCTAAAGACTTCCAAGACAGTGTCGACAGTATGTGTAACAATGGTTAATGAAACAAAGAATAGAGGTCGAGTGGAAGTGGAGATGTAATATGAATGACAAAGTTGGTTAGACAAATGAAGAGTGGGAGTGTAGAAGAGTGATATGAACGGTAGATAGAGTATATGTAACAATCAAAGAACAGAGAAACTATATCTGTAAGAGTGTTTATAAAATATTTATAATCAACAATATGATGAAATTCTCTTTGTATATAAATATTCAAAACTGTTAGAAATGGTTGTAGAGGAATTTCGGTAAAGAAATCGTATAGATCTGCAAAGTGATGGTGACATCTGCATTTGATCTCAAATTGACAGTGGAGAAGCATCCTACACGACATCTGAGGGTTAAGGATTAGTTCTGCAAAGGACAGGCAGAAAAGGTAAAGTTTTGCAACTCATGGTGAGATCCGCATTCAATCTGGAATCGACGGTGGGGAAGCATCCTACATGATATCTGATGGCTAAGGATCAGTTTTGCAAAGGATAAGCAGAAAAGATGAAGTTCCACAAAATAGTATATATAAACGGTCGATATTAGATCCGCAGAAGATCTAAGTTCGATAAGAGTTCCGCAAGTGTACAAATATATATGGCTAAGGAACGTTCTGCAATAGATCTATGGTTGTAGGAGGGTTCCACAAAAGAAGGAGTGTAGAAGAAGAAATCCGAATCTGATCAAGAGATCAACGGCCAGGAGGGAACCTGCAAAAGAAATAAATGGTTCATAAGAAAAGTGGAAATTGGAAAGAGGAAGATCAAGGTCTAGGATAATATTGGTTTCCACAAATTGAAGTCTAGAAGGTGAAAAGAGGAAGGATAAAAGAGGAAAGCGGAGAATCACGAAAAGAATGTGGGAAATGTCACAGTTCCGCATTCCGCATCTCGCGATCCGAAAGATTGGTGGTCAGAAAGACTTCCATGACAAATTAACGGTGCGGAAAGGTTAGTGTGGAAAACAAAAGAAGGAGAAGTGAAAAAGAAACATTTGAGGTTTTGACAATCTGCACTCTGCATCCCACATTCTAAAAGATCAACGGTCACGAAGAAGCTTGCACGAGATAAACGATGTGAAACAATTGGTGTGGAAAGTTTAGTGTGGAAGAAAAAATATCAATATGACATTATGTAAAAGTTTCAAACCCGCATTCTGCTATCCGCATCTTATCGAATATCAACGATCACAAAGAAGCCCGTAGGATATCAACAGTTTGGAATGGTTGAGGTAGAAAGCTAATAGTGTGGAAAGAAATTTTGAGATCTACAGCCAGGAAAAATCTTGATCTAAAATCAATGGCTCGAGGTGATTTCAGAAATAGAGACTGCAAAAGAACACGACTGAAAGATTAAATTGTAAATCAATTAATGGGAGCTTAGGAGATGCCCGCAGAAGATAAGCTTGTGTGTCATAACCCCAAAATTTCATAAAAATTTAAAATTTTTAAGATAACATAAAAGGTTTGAAAACGCAGTTTACTATCTGCTAGCAGTTAGTGGGAAATGAAATAGTCTAACATTTAGTATTAATCAATTTCATATTACAATAACTAAAACAGCTTTCCTTTTCGTAATGTTTATAAGATTGACCTGCATTCAGATTTCTTTCAGTTTTACTAGTAAGTTTACTTTTGGCAAGTAGGTGAAATCTATCTTTGAAAACTTGGGCTTACTTAGCACTTATGCTAACGCAGATGGACTGTTGGTTCTTACAGGTTCAACAGGTAACGATCAATCAAGTAGAAGTTTAATTCATAAGGTAGCAAGAAGTAATTCTGTTGCATGTTAATATGCTAGTAAATAAACTAATTATTCTTAGCAAGCTCTGATGAGGTAATGTATTTGTTTTCTTTAGACTTTGTTTTTCTCAGACAGTATTTAAGTTCAGATATAAAGATCATTATCTTTATTCCACTTAGCGAAGCAAAATATATTTACAGTGAGCTTAGAGCTCATATTCTTTGTCTTACATGTACTTCTATTTTAGTATGCTTATAATGCAAATGTTATATTTATCTGTACTGTCTTCTATTCATGGAAGTACTTATATCAATCTTGATAGTAAAGATTCCCTATAGAGTACATGTTTCTATTTTGTCTCTAACTTACTAGCTATGGAAATTATCAACCTGTTGCTTGTATGAAAATATGCTCATCATCAAATTATTAAATCTCAGTACTTACATTATCACCTTGCTGCATATATTATTGTAACAACATACATTACCATATTATTTTATAATGTACCAATCTGATTGTTACTTGCAGCCCGTAGGAATATTACTATCGGGAAATCTCTTTGATATTATAAGTTTGGTCATTGTAATTACATGCGTAATCTCAAGATGGAAAACTATCTACCATCACTTCCATAAGTCTAATTCATAGGTAAATATTTTATCAGTGTTATTCTAATAATTATAAACCTTGAGCATGGTTTACTCCATTGTAAAATTACTATTAACAAGTTGTCTCACTTATAATACTTGTAGTTTATAATAATTATTATGGTATATTTTTCTACCTATAACTTCTAATCTGAGGTATACATTAAGTGAAACCAATATGACCAAGATTCTTATACTATGCTAAGAACAAGCAACAATAACAATCACAAACTATCTTTGCCAAATAATGATAGGTTCTATTATTATTATTATTGACAAGTTGAGTACACAAACTATTATTTGTAAATGCTTGCATCAAGGTTGAGACTTGTGTTTATTTACTTGTCATAGTTTATATACCTTTACTCTTATAGTCAAAATCCATATATTATAACTAACCCTAAACCATTGGTTTCAAATAATACGGTTTGAACTTCAATATAATATGTAACTATTTTAACGTTGTTTTGCAAAGTGTACACACCAATTGTGAGTTAGATATACTTTATTGTATGACCAACTTTGGGATTGTTCCGATGGCAAGGCTGTTATATCCATACTCTAATGTCAATGTTATATATCATTGCTATCAATTATAGCAAGCCTTGATACTTACGATTACCATGATATAGTTGTAATTAGTGAATATATATAAATATATTCCATATTCGTTGCATAGTTGTTTATATATCATTGCAATAATAAACTGTTAATTGAACACACAAGTGGACTATAGACCAAACCCATGCATGGTTAAAATATTTGGAGAGCACGTGGTCTCTCCTCGTCCATGCATTGGTGGCTTTAAAGTCTTGGAAAACCCTATTCACTTGTTATTTCATTTTCGAGGGTTTCGCTGGCCCGTGGGCTGCTCTGTGTTTTTTTCATGGTGGCCATGGGAGGCTATTCCTCTGCTTGCTTGCTCCGTGGCTTGTGTTTGTCGTTGTTGTAGTCTCAATATCTAGTATTGGTCACTGAGTCTTCGTTATTATGAACTTCATTGCGCGAGTGGTTACATGTTTAAGTATTTGGCTCTCGGCATGTTCATGGTTTTAGTCTTGTCCCTCTTGTAGCCCACAACGGCTTGTGAAGTTAAGCTTGATAACTATGTCTCCACTCCAGCTCAGCGTAGGGATATATTTACTCCTCTGTGTAAATTTTCTAAAGCTAGTGACAGCTTCTTCATTGCTTGAATTCTCTTCTTCTGGCAGGTAAACACAAACTTGACTCTTCATTTCGAAAACTTTTGGTTAAGTTAATAACATAGTGTTCAGGCCTAGAAAATCGCAGGTAACAACAGTTAGGGATTCTCCCTACTAAACGTTCCCAACTAGCCCGTTACTGTTTGGTATGGGGAATTCGTCCGGTTTACGGTCCGGCTACTGTAGGTCAAGTAACAAAATAAAGGTTTTACCGGTTATGGCCTAGTCCACTGTGTATATTTTAGTTTTTTGAATTTAAGTATGATGTGCAAGTGCCTATCTAAGAATGTAGATCGATAGAGAATACGAGGAGCGGTCACAATGTGATGCGCAGGTTCTTACCTCTCGTCTTAACTCTCTCGCATCTAAAACACACACAGCAAGAAACTAAAACTAACTATCTAACCTATCCCTAGGGAGCAAGATTATCATTTATCAATGAGTAATGTATTTCTGCGCATGCATTAAGAAAAATCATAGATAGTTGTTACTTATTTCAAAACACATGAACATTAATAGATATATGATCAACAAGATAGATTATTGTTTATGAAAATCCTTCATTACTCACAGTGGAAATTTCATAGAATAAACTAGAGTGTATTCATAACAAGAACATAGGTTCAAAGAGTTAGAATGATCTCAGAGTTAATGGACACAAGCTGAAAACAAAATAGTTCACATTCAACAGATCCATAGCACAACATTTGAAAAAATTCCACCAAGCTTTCTCCAACAGGAAACTTGTAATTCTTTATTGTAAAAGGAAATAGTTCTTCTTACAACATACTCTCACAAATATATCTGGGAAAAAGTCCCTTTCTACATCTAACTCTCCTATATTTATACAAAACAGCAAAACCTTTGGGCTACCCTCCGGTGACGTTTGGGCTCCCCCAACCGTTTAAATCCACAATTTTGTCTTTTAGTGAGTGTTGTACAATACATTACATTAAACTAAAATTTAATAGCACTTTTATAAAGAGGGACCAGC
>LPNX010085444.1:150922-203021 GCA_001517045.1 Pseudotsuga menziesii
GTGAACTTTTCCCAAGCCTAGGCCTCTGCTGCTATTGATTCTGCTTAGTAATTTGTTGGTCCTTTTTTAGATCGTGTTGAGCTTAGACCTTCACTTTCCTCTTCTTTTCTCTATCTCTGCTTCTTCATTCTTCAGCCACTTCCTTCCTTGATACCTCCCTTTTAGACATATCTTCTTTGCAGCAACAATCATTTTGTCATAAACACAGCCTGTTCTTAGACCACTTAGTGTTTGACAAAGTAACACAAACTGTATCAAAACATACATCCTGTAAAATGAACTATCAACAATATTAATGCATGAAAAGAAAAAATAATAATGCAAAGAAAATCCTGCAAGTTCATATCTTGAAATCCGCTAAATCCACTGTCCAAACTAAAATCACAAGCCCAAAAAATAGACTCTTTATCTCAATCCAGGACACATCTGGACTAACTCGAAATCCTCTGAAGAAAGCATGAATCACAGCAATGTAACCACCAATCCGAACCCTAAACTCCGCTCCTCATCACAGAGAAAACTAGACTCTACCAAAACCTACGAAACAACTCTACCATAATAAAATAGAGTAAAAGCACATAAAAAAAGGCAGGAAAAACCCTCTCAGTGAGCAGAAATGCTAAGCTTCAGGCGAAAACAAAACTGTCATCGACAGATAAAAGCACTATCTGCATTGGCAAGATAGTTCACTACGAAACCACAACGGCAGGGGACAAACTAACTACGGCTTTCGCGATTAAATAAAACATCGGTGATCGGGAGCTTTAAGACTATGCGTCGATGGATTCCACATCTATCGGCAAATGGAACCTCTAAACTTCGGGCCCATAGATCACTATGCAGCCGTAATGACAGGAATTAGATATACTACGGGTTCCACGACAAAGAAAACTATTGGCAATCGAAAGAACTAAGGACTACAGATCGGCGAGTTTAAAGCTTAATGCAGCCGTCGTGTCAGCAACAAAAAATACTAGCCCTCCGATCAAATTTAAACATCCTTCTGATAGCGATAAAGCCAAAAAAGGATTTAACAATAAAACAAAAAGACCACGTAAAGCACACTGCAAAAACAGGGGTGTCCATTGGCGACATAGAGAACTAATGCCCCGATTCGTTGCTCAAATGACTTCCGACAGCAATAAAATCAAATCATTGAAGAACAAAAGGTTTGAGCAATAAAACTACAGAATCAACAAGGACAAACTATTCGTCGGAACGTTCTCTTTTTTCCCTCCGAAACGATGGCGATATAGAAAACTAATTCCCCGACGCAAACATTAATATACTTTCGATAGCGAAAAAATATCGAAAAAACAAAGCGTTAAGTGTTCAAAATACCTTCAATTGGGCAGCGATAAAATTAGTTTGTTTAACCTCCAAAACAGCGACAGCATAAAGAACTAAAGTTTCGACTAAAAATTCAACTGACCTCCGATAGTGATAAAAGTCCATAATCAAAAGCTTTGGCTAGACAAAGTCAAAATTAGATCATCCAACTTTTGAAATGAAGGAAACAATTGACCTCAAATTAAACTCAAGAAAATCCAAATTTGTAGCAGAGGAAAAACAAAGTTCAGGAAACCAAATAAATCCAGGCAAGATAAAATCAAAAAGGAGGGTCCAAAATGTTTTAAAATTTGGGAAAATAGTTGCAGCTGCAACACATAGTTAGGGTTTTAATTTTCAAAGCTGAGACATATGCTAACACTCGGTGATGTTTTTGTTATAGGAACTCATATCAACTCCAAGCTTCAGTGGAATGACAACAAAGGCTGGCTTCAGTGGACTCGTGGCACAACTGGTAAGCCCTGAGTTCAAAATGGGTTTTACTCTACATGCAATGAGGGTTATTGAAGGAGATAATATAGTGCTTGGAAGCCTGTTTCGGTTTCACATTAGTTAAGAGATTTTAATATGATGTTACTTCGGTTTTTACTTGCAAACCCTTGTTGTTACACTGGGTAATACCGGCCTTCGAGCCATGTTATGTATTTGGTTTTTTTATTTAGGATTCAGTCTTATGACTTGACAATGTATTACAGTTGGTTATATAATTAAAGATTTTGATATACTTGAGCTCTGTCTCGTGTTGTTATAATTTTGCTTAACCTATAAATAATGATACTGTGAAAAAAGGGTTTTTCTTTCTTCAACTGTCAGTGAAGAAAATTACTGTTTAAGATATCTTTTGTAAGTAAAAATTGTTAATGTGAAGACTGTAGATCAGTCGTAATATAAAATTTATAGTTTTATACTTACCTGTCTAGATTATAAGAGTTAGGGTTTAATGGATAGAAAGCCTTGTATAAAATATATTCTTAAATTAATTAATACTTAGGCATTGATTGTTGTTGCTTCAGTTTGGCTAATACAAGTGTATGGTTGTTTATTAGCCTGTTAACCATATATTTATTTACTTGTTTATAAAAGTTATTTGTCTTATGAAAAGACTGTAAATAGTCTATAGTATACGCTGAAATCTTCTTGTAATGTTTATTTCCATATTTATCAATGTAATTGGATTAAAACTTAAATAATTTATTTTATAAATAGATAAATTAAATGTTAGGGTTTCAACCCTCAAGTTTTTCCTTCACAGGTTATAAGCTTGTCTGGTGAATATAAAATAGTTTCTAAATATGTAATTCTTAGTTTTAATTTGTTTAATACTTATATTTACATTTTTTTTATTTACTATTCTGTAAATTACAGTTATTTAGAACTCTGTAAAGAAATAAAAGTTATAATTGGAACTCTGTTTATTTCTCATAAATAGGATTTATATACATAACCCTAATCTAGTTTGTATTATGTAATAATTTAGAATTTAGTAAATAGTTTATAAGATATATTGTGTGGTTAACAACTTGTATAATTACTTAACTATTATCTTATACAACTTTCATATGTATCAGTATACTATTACTGTAACTATAATGTAGTGTTACTGTTTCTTTTCTGCATTTTTATTTAGTTATACTAAGTAAAAACAGTAAACACAAATAAATCATAACATTGTTTTTCCTCCATAATGTTTTAAACTTTTGAAATAAATTTACTCTGCTATCTATAAATACACAATCCTATCTACTATTTTCATTCTCTTATCTACTTAAAGCATTATGTCTGTGCTAGAGTACGACCTAGTTTCCATGTGTGGAAAAACACAGTCTAGAAATTTATTTTCATTCTATTTCATTATTTCCTAACCAGTTTCATTTCTATAACATTCTAATAATAATATTAAATCTAATATTTCACAAACTCTGAACTTTTAACATTCATTTAGCAGATAAACTAAGATTATTTAACTAAAAATAGTAAACTCAAATAACATAGAACCTGTTGAGGACAGATGACAACAGCTTTAGGAGACCGTTCCTCCTTACCAATCTCCTGGAGAGTGCTCAAACAACGCTTCCTCAGGACCCCCGAGCCTATTCCTGGTCTTCTTAGCTAAGAACTGGTGGAGAATGCAAACAATAGAACCCTCTATCAACTGACTAGTTCAATACCTCAGTAAATTACTCTACTCTTAGCTGTATGATCTTCAGCTTAAAAGTTGCACTAGATCAATCAGTATTTATCCCCTCAAACACTTTCCAGATTTCCCTTCCATTGAATTTCTCTAAGTACATTCATTCAACCTGAATTATCAATTTTCTAGAATGAGCAGCCTCAGCTCTCTTCAATGGGAATTTTTTAAAAGATTGCCTAGGTCTTTTGGGTCAGTTTTCATGAATTGAGCCACCTGCTTTGATTCCACTGTCTTGGGGAATCATGAACACAAATGTAGGGAGGTTGCCACCTGCAACAGTTGGAAGTGGTTTGAAGATGCTGCCACATATCAGTTCGCTCTCCACCCAGTCTCCTCCACCAATTTGACGAGTAAACACTCTTTTAACAGCTCTCCTAAGCTATTGTCTCCTCCTTTATTTATTATAAATAAAATATTCATAATTTACATTAAATATCCTTGACCCCACTGGGTCATCAATTACAACTTAGCATAAAATTAAACATATTGCTCCTCAAATAATATAAAATTGTTTTTGCAAAATTGGGGTATGTGACATCGCGTGAGTTAGCCCATAGGGAGCCCGCGGAGGAGGAAAATAAACACGAATTCCTAAAGATAGAGTATTCCAATTGATAGGAAGCCCACATGCATAGGTTTGATAAATCCCACGATCAGAAATGAAGTTGAGGAAGACCAAAGCATTAGATGCATGTCTTGATGGTTCAATAGATAGAAGAAGAAGCAAAGACCAGTAAGTATGACATAGGTTGAGGGGAAAATAAATATGGGAGTTTACTGATAACATATTAGGGTGGAAGGGTGGAGCTAGGGCAGGAAATAGGCCTACAGGGGGTTGTTGCCTCCTTCCAGCAGAAGCTAGTAAATGGGGTGCAGAAGCATCCTATCAGTTGTACATGAAAAAACAAGGTGTCCTAGCATCCTTTTAGTAGAAGCTGATAAAACAGGGGTTCATAGCCTCCTTCCAGTGGTATCTAGTAAATAAGGTGTTGTAGCATCCTTTCAATAGTAGCTAATAAACCAGGGGGTCGTAGCCTCTTTCCAATGGTAGCTGGTAAATAGGGTGTCATAACATCCTTTCAGTAGCAGTTGATAAACTAAGGGGTCGTAGCCTCCTTCCAGTAGTTGCTAGTAAATAGGGTGTAATACCATCATGTCTATAGAAGCAGGAAAAACTATTTATAAATAACAATTTTGCAGTAATATGAAGTATTGGTGGTTTACCCGATTGGGTTTCCACGATAAAAATATGTGTTTTGTGTATCTTGTTGATTATGTGTTTTGATTAAAGTTTAATAAGTGGTTAAAATGGTAAAAAATTAGCAATACTGATTCCCCCCCCCCCCCCTCTCAGTATTGACCAATATTCCAACAAGGAAGGTGGAAATAGGGGACATAAAGGCTCTCAAACATACTAAAATAGGCTCACTTAGAAATTGTGAGTAGATCCAAATCATGATCAAAGCCAAAAACATATCCTGAGTGGATACTTAGTAATTAGAAAAAAAATATTATGTCAAAGGGATAGGACATAATGAAGTTTAGGGAGCTCATAACAGTTTGTTTGTCTCAACTACAGTAAGAGGAATATCAGCTATATGTACAGAGAAAAACGTTGTTGCTACCACACTACTTACCATCAATGTAATTGGAATTATTGCAGTGGGTAGTGGCTCCATGAATTCCACTTTGTACCTCCATCAACATCATGCTCGTTTTACTACTCACATAATTGTAGTAGTAAGGAAGCTTTTGTTGCATAGAAGTACCACACTCAACACAAGGAGACTATAAATCCATGCCAATTTTATTGGATTTTCTAAATCCAAACAAATACAACTTCAAATTGGTACAAGTTTTGAGCAAATTAGGGTAAAAATTGGCCTTGGTAAAACAGTTTATTTGCAGGAGGAGCGATGCAATGATTTGGGTAAGAGGGATTTGAGCTACAAGTTGACAATTTGAAGTTAAATTCATTTTAGAAATCATCCTTTTCTAATTTTGTGGAGCTGTGCAAGTTATAACTAAGTTGCTAGCCTTAAGGCTCTAGTATGACATGTTTAGGGTGAGTCTTGATAAGTACAAAAAACCCTTAGAAAATAGTAAATTCTATGCACAAAAATATGATGAGTTTGTTGAAAGTTTCCCATGAGTTTATTGAATGGTGAGTTTCAAGTACATGGCTTAGCTGAGTATTCATTGCAGTTAAGAGTCGGCTAAGAATTGGTTTGGTGAGTCTTGACAAGTACCAAAAACCCTTCGAATATAGTAAATTTTGTGCGCAAAAATATGATGAGTTTGTGGAAAGTTTTGTTAAGTATAGAAAGTTTCCCATGAGTATGGTGAATGACACGTTTCAGGACATGACTTAGGTGATTATTCACCCTAGCCAATACTCATCAAGACTTTCGAGTCTAAGCCAAGTTAAACTACACAGTACACTAACATGGCACGGATGAACATGTGCAATTATTAAATGTAGGTCAATCATTTTACTTGTTACTGATATGGTGGGGGTTGCATTGAATTATTTAAGCTTATGGTGGGGGTTGCATTGAATTATTTAAACTTATGGTGGGGATTTATTATTTGTTTGATTTCACATTACTTAATTATATAACCACCAAGAGTGTGTTTGGGATTTTCAATTTTGGTTTTAATCTGTTTGAATAAAAACTACATTATATTGTCCCATGGGTGGATTATTCTTCTGAACATGATTTTCTCAATGGATCCCTAAAACTTACACACCTTAGACTTACATTGATAATTTATCTTAGGTCTAGAGTATAAAATGTCAAGACATGGTACAAGACTTCCCTATCTCCTTTGCAACTGTCAGAAAAACATCATAATTATTTGAAAAGACTGCCTAGACTTCCAAATTATTGTTTTTGGATGTGATATTTAAGATTGTTCATTCCTTTTTACTTCGCCAAACATCTTAGGAACAAGGATCCATTGATGTTTCACCAATAGGTCCATACCAGCATGAGTAATTAGGTATCTTGCAGTTTCCTTTACCCACATAATGGTTGTTTCAATATTGTTTTACCAATGGAATGCCCAAATAAACCAAGAAATACCTTTTATGCAAAAAAAATTCCTCCAATCTAACCCAAATTTTCCCTTTAGATATTGTTACACCTTATATTGTAAGGAAAACTTCCCAAAACTTCATATTGCTGCTCTTGCCCATAGTCACACCTAGAACTACCTAAAGGCTTGTTCTTTCCTACGAGAGGACATGGACAGTCCTTAACTGTGCCCAAAACTAAAAAGGAATAATTCTAGGGCCCATATTTAGGATAAGATGACATCTACTTCCATTTTCACCAATAAGTCTTGCCCATGATGTCTCTTTATGCCCATTCTATCCAAGAATTCCCAACTAAAAACACGATAGAAATAGGGAGATAGCATGTATTAAAAGAAGATCTCAAAGCAGTGATAGAGTCCTTTCAAAAATCAAAAATTACATGTCCTAATGGTTGCACAGGAAAATTTATTTGGGTTTTTATATGATTTAATGAATGAATACAAATTGAGAGTCAGAAAGAATTATGGACTCCCTGGTTAAGCAAATCCTTGATGTGATCAAGGTGGTTCATGAGGGTTCACATTCAATAAAAAGAAACAAAATGTCAGCTATGGTTCTCAAGCTATATTTGCCTAAAGGATATGGTAAGGTAAGTTGGAAGTATCTGAGGTTAATTATAATCCGATTAGGATGAATATGGAGTTAGTAAATTGGATAATGGCATGTCTGTATTCAGTTTTTTTGCTCTCCTTATGATTGGGTCATTCTCCTTATAATGGGAATTAAGACAATTCTGCCCTGTGTCAAATTTTCTTCTATTCTTATTGGTCGCTAATTACTTAAGCATGAGAGTAAAATATTGCAAGAGAGAATAGAGGTATAAAAAGAAAAATATAATCAAATTTATATCTCTATCTCACTTTTTATTTGTAGATTATGTTATCATAATTGGTTTGGGATCTGTTAGTGAGGTAGAAAAATATGAGAAAATTATGTAACTACATTGAACATGAACAGTTATGGAGGTAATTTCCAATAAATCAAATATCCTATTCACTAATTTAGATGCAGACCAAGAAAGAAGGATTTTCAAATCATTCCTTTTAATGTTTCCCTTTTGATAATGGAGTAACGAATTTAAGATTCATGCTAAAATTAAATTATTACAAGATTAAGGATTGGATTTGGTTCCATGAAAAATTAGAAACATAGAGACAAGCTGATACTATAGGTGCATTTTTAAAGGAGTAAGATTGATTTTGGCGAAATTGACACTGGAGTTAATCCCTTTGTATTGGCATTCACTAGGTTACATCCTGAAATGAATGTTGGAAACAATAAGAAATAAATATTTTACGTTTCTTATGGGAATGAAAGACCAAAAGGGATCCCTGCAAAATGTTGTGTTATCATATCGATGCACCCTAGGGAATGTATCCACGGATCAATGGATCAGATCTGGATCTGCCCCAAAATTTTAAACATGGATAGAAGGTTCCATAAGTTCCATAATTTGTGGCACATTCCCTATTTTTTGAATATAAAAAGGTATTAAACCTTCTATAAATCATGACACACATTCCCTCTATGGTGAAAATGAAGCTTAAAACTAAGTTCATATATTTTGAAGCTAGTCAGTATTGCAAAGAATGCATAGATGAAAGCCTTAGTAGAGCATGTGTGAGCTTAAAGCCTTTGCAAGGGATGTGTTAGCTGAAATCCATAGGATTTAAGGAATAATTGAAATCCATAGGATTTAAGGATGAATAGCTCAAAGCCATAAATTGTGATGCTTGAGAAAGAGATGTTTAATTCTTGTAAGAAAGGAAGTAAAACCAAAGTAAGCAAGCTAAATCCAATTAGAGAGACGTGCAGCTCATGTAAGGCCTTCATTTACTGACTTACTCTGTAAAAAAAATGATTTACTTACTATAGGATTAAGAGAATCGTCAAAGTGTTGAACCTGAACTATAATTATTAAAGCAGTAGCACACCATGCTAAGAAATATCTTGTTGTGTTGACCCAAATAGCACATCGAATGATCGTCTCTTACACATAAAACTTGAGGATTTCTTGTAGTAGGTCAAAGATATCCTTATTGCATACTTAGACTTCAATACATGAGTAAAAATAAAACATTAACAGTATTAATTATCTATTATAAACAAAATTACTACAAAATTACATTCTCAAGGCGATATAGGCCCAATTAGAGGTTCTTTCATAGAGTCCTATAAAAAACAATTCTCGAATCAAAATGGTGTAGAAATATCCTTCAATGTAATTTTTATGCAATTGCTCCTCTTGGAATATCCCTCTTTTTATCCTCAGCACCCATTGGCCTCCAATTTATAACTAAATTGTTAGTTTTAAGGCTTCGTGAGGTGGCATTGCCATGTTCAAAATATTCTAGAAAATCCTTCATCCAATTATCTATGCAACTAACAACAAATAGATTAGAGGTTTTTATGTATTGGTCATTTAAAGACAACTAAAATAGGACTCAATGAACTCTGAAACTTGTTAGAATTGGAGAATGTGAATCCCCATGCATCATTAATATTGTTGTTGATTTCTTCAATGTCTCTTTCATGCTCTTTGCACCAGATTTTACCCTGCATATATTCCTTGTTATTGAGCTACCCTCCATTATATATTCCCTACTAGGACCTTGTTGAGAGTTTTAAGAGATTTCCCTAAGTTCACAACCTGCTTAATTTCTCTTACAATATCCTCTTCTATGATATCATAGAGTCTAATGTAGAATTCCATACACCATACATCCGAGATAGGGCTTTGATCTTTTTGGAAAGATGACATTACTTAGAAACCTCTTCCATGAGCCATCCAATTTCCTTTTTTTGTCACAGACCTTTGAAAATATGAAGAGGTTTCAAAATCTCAATCGTGTTTCCTCTGTTCAATTCTGTATATAGTTTTATCAAGTAAGAGACTCTCATATATTTTATTTTATGAAAGATTTTTTCCTTGCTTCTATTTTCTCTACACATTTTGCATCCTTCAACCACTCGAGATTGAACTCAAAAGGAGAAGCATGCTTAGAATACCTTTTATTTATTTGGAGAAAATTAGGTAGATGTTCTAATCACACACTTACTTGAGCCCACATTTTGATTTTCTCGACCTCCATTAGATCTCAGATACAAGTAATTTAGGAACCTATCTGACTTTTCTGACACGTCAACTTCCCTTAGCCTATTATTTCTCCATGTTGTTTATTTCTTAAGAGGTTATACATCAACTAAAACCACATCCCCTATCTTATACCTAAATTATTCTACACTTTTGTCAAGGCTTGCAATTTCCCCAGAACCTTAGATCTGCTTAATGTAAAATATCCTCAAATATCATTTTCACGCCTAACAAACTCATGGGAAACGAATTCATCACAGAAGGCCTTCTTTTTTTCATAGGGTCCATAACAGTTCACCTTGATACTTTGTTGAAACTAAAAGTCTATTCCATCTACAGGAAAGGTAATTTAATAAGGGAATATTACTTTTTCATCCAGTGATAATTGCTCCAGAAATCCCAACTTGAATCTAATGCTAGGAGGTCCCAACCTAAATCTCTTATTATAATTTGTCCTTCACCATAGATTCTTGTGGAAAAATTATGTTAGGATTATTCACTTCAACATGTCTTCTAGGCTTAATATTTTTGAGGGACTAAATAAATCCATGACTTTTAAAGATAATATAATCATGAGGAGACCTAGGGAGGGTTATCTCCTATTCTAAGAACCCCTTTTAAAGATTTATGTTTCCCCTGTTTGATCCCCTTCGGGGTTTTGTCTTGGGCATGGTGAAGATGTGGTTTTCTCCCTGGGTTATTTTGTTTTGTTTCTCTTAGAGGATCAAATTCCAAACCCCAAACCACCTTTAGGACTTATCAGTTAAATTCCCTCGGTAAAGTTTTCTTGATCCAATTTGATATCTGGAAGTTGTATGAGCATTAAGGGTTTCTTCTAAGCTAGAACCTTGAGATATAGAATCATTATCTAAACTACCCCCCTGCCCCCATGAAATCTTTTTTTTTCCATGTTTTCTTCCTTTCCTCTAGCGTTGTAAGTTATAACCTTTTTAATTCTTCATTAAACCCTTAACCCATGACCATTGTTCCCTCTAAATGTCTTTTACTTAATTATGATGGAGAAGGTCAATCTCCCTTATCCCACAAGTAGAAAACTTTTTTGGAAAGAGAAGAGTTTGATTTTGATGGTCAAACTTACCAGATTTATCTACAACCTGGTATGATTTATTCTCTTCCCTTCATCATTTTTCCTAGACACCTTCCTCTTATATACCTTAGTGAATTTGAGACTACACTAATTCGCTAAATATATATAGATGTGGCATCTCACATACCTGGAAGGGATTCTTATATAGTCTATAATATGTCTATTAGAGTGGGACCCCATAACTCTTTCTATTCTTTTAGGAAAACATCCTCTAATGTCGACTTCCACCAATATATTTTCAACGGACCTCTAAGAATTCGGCTTATATGAGGAACCCACATCTGATTTCCTTCCAAAATTTTCTCCTATCTGTCTAGTGTCTAGTGGAAGACCTAGAAGCTTGATCCAAACTAAAAAAATGGTAATGTGTTCAACTCATGGGTAGAAATATGAATGTTGTCTCTCTAATGCCAAGATTATTGAGACCCAAAATCATTGATGTACCAAAGTTCTTCCATAATCTTCTTTTGACCTCTTTTCACATTGGCATCAAGTGGTATCTAGAGGAATAACCCAAGAAAGGAAACAAATTTTCCCTCAACAAATATATTAGAGCATCCTTTGCCATCTGATGCTTATTAAAGTGATCGATTAGAGATACACATTGGTATCCCTATGGAAGCTCTAAATACACATCCTCGTCGACCACCATTCTCATGGTTTCCTTCCTCTTTTCACATAGATCCAAGATCTCCTTCCTTGGAGTGTAGTCTCTCCCCCATTGCCCCTAAAATAAGAAATCCTACTTTCTTCCACTTAACATCTCTAAGTTCAAGTTTCTTTCAAATTTCAATAAGCCTAGCCCTTCCATGCACTACATTTATATGGAGATCCCTTGACTAGAATGATAAATCTACTTCTATACTCGCCTGATTAACTGGTTCGATGCCTTGGCACATATAAAGAAATATTTTGAAATGGAGACACAATCGTCCTCTGGTCCTTAGTCCTTGTTAATTGTATGTGCCCCTTATGTATTGAAGGATATGTCCTAGTGAAGGATAAAATATGACACTAAATCAATGAAACTAAATTCCTGAAGGTTGACACACATCTCCCTTGGGATATGCCCTTCCCCCTTTCCTATAGTCGTATCTATCACTATACGGCTCATCTAGATCTATTTTATGAACTCATTTTTCACTTTATATTTTTCCCCTATAGAATTATTTGCTTAGTGCACTCTATTCCCTCAAAACTATACATTGTAAAAATATTTAACTCTAGCGGATCTGGACTATATCCCACATGCATCTCATTAGCATCCATCATTTTGTTCCTTAGTATTCAGAAATCCTAGCTCAGGAAAAGCTTCTATACATTAGACCTTATTGGTAAAATTTATATTGCATGTGAATAGAATTATAGAGATGTAGTTGCTTTCTCTCATGGATGTACAGGTTTTCAAATTAAACCAATTTTCAAGTTTTGTAAATTCTAGGGAATCAACACATCCCGTTATATCCCTTCTACATCTGCCTTTCTTTTTACAACTGTGGTGTTTTGTGGTTTTGATATACTCTCACCATGTGTTGCACTGTTGTGGCAGTGACAATTTGCAGTGATTTTAGTATCTAAGAATATTGTATTTTTTTTCTTTTTATGTACATATTTCTTGTGGGTAGTCAAGTTTTGGACAGATAATGAAACTCTGCAGTTAATAATGTCCCTTTTCAGTACAAATTTGCAAAAAACTTGTTTCAACAGTAGAGAAATGTATGAGTCATTATTTATTTAATAGTTGGTTTTGAATAAATCGCTACGAGCCAAAGTGATTGGCCACAAGACAGAACCATACTAGATTTGACACCTCTTGTGGTGTACCTTACAGACTTCCTTGATCAGTAGGTGGTCTAGTCTTTTTGTTATGTAGGTGTTTCCCAGTCTTCTGTTGTTCCATGTGAAGAATACTTCTTAAGGTTATATGCCTATTAGTATTTTGTCGCTTTTATTTAGAGATATTTGACCAAAATATTTGTTTCTCCATGTAGTTTAGAAGACCATAACCATTAGTTATAAAAAAATAAACACTAAATTTTTTAGACAAAAAAAATGTTGTCCCAACATAGGCGAGACCAAACTTGTTTTCTCTTCAAATTTCTATTTGCAGCCTTTTTCAAGGATCTTCTTTTCGTATTTATGCACCAAATCCATTATATTTGAAAACATTATTCTCATTGATTGCAATTTTTTCTAAGAAGGATTGCGCCTTTGGTTATTTCTAAGCCCCACACAAGCCTCTTATTGCAACTATTGACCTGCAGCCACCTCCTCGTTAGAGTTTGTTTTCATTTTTAAATATATTTTCACCTTTACTGTGGTATTATTACCATCATGTGTATCCATTTAATATTTTAGCAAAGGAAAAATTATTCCCCACATTGGTCACTAACAAGGCTAGGGATTGTCCTTTTCTGTTCTCCATCAATTTCCAATCTTTTGGATTGGCGTATTCCTGCTTTTTTAAAGAGCTAGGGCCATTGGGACACTAGAGTTCTAATATTTTCCAATTTCCACATTTTGGATCACTGATTTTCTCTCAATTAGAGAGTTTGAAGTTTTTGGATTTTCTACCTTTCCTCCAATATCCCCTTGTTCAAGAACTTCCTTTCATTTACTTTGTCCTTCCTTTTCACCCTCATCCTTTCTATATTATTTCATGATCTTTTATTTTTCTTCCTTTGGAGTACAAATTTCAAAAGATGAAAATAGGGATTGACTTTACGAGCATGCCTCCCTTCTAAGTTTCTTTTATTAGGCATGTTTAGCTCACAGTAGCATGAAACATTCAGGTATAAATTTGATTCAACAAAATTTTGGTCTAAATTCAAATTTGGATTTGATTCAATGGTTGAATCCATATCTAAACCTTTACACATTGGAACACAAATAGTTTTTCTTTATTATCCCCACTTAAGATAAGTGAAGTTTGGCGATATTATTCCCCCTAAACTGCAGGAGGATATGGGCAGTCCTTAATTGTGCCCAAAACTGCAAATGAAGACTTCGAGGGCCTACATTTAGGAGAAGATGGAATTTACTTCCATTTTCACCAACAAATCTTACCCATAATGGTTTTTTTGGGAAAGAAGGAAATATTAACAAAGAGAGAATGAAATTATTTAAACTAAATCCCCAAGATCAACATTTTGAGTCTGATTCTCACCATTCATCCATTTTATGATAAATTGGTTGTTCCAAAAGACCTGTAGTTGCTCTAGAACTATTTAACTGAAGGACCATTCCATAATTTTGGTTCCCAACCATTGGAATTCATTGGCATGCTACACTATTGGGTGACTCTAAATAGGTGGTCCTTCCACTTTTTAATGGGCCCTTAGAATTGCCTCAGGACTACTGCTTTGTATTCCCTTTGGAAACTAGGTGTAAATGCATCTTTAACGATGATGTTAGATCTTTGTATCCCTTTCTTAGGATTTGGTGGGAAGATGTATTTTTTTCAGGAAAACACATCTCTGGGGTTACCAACTTACTAAATTAACTTGCAGACAATCATCCCTTTCATAATTAGAAATAGAAATAGGAAAAAATTAGACATACCTTATTTATGACGGTCAATCCTAGACTTTCTTCTTCTCTTCAAGTTGCTTCCATAGCTTCTAGGGTATCTGCAATCACCTGCAAAGAAAAAGATCCTTCCCGCAATATCTTATATATTATATCAATGGTTAATGAAATAACATATTCATAATGAAACAATAAGATAATTCATCAATCACAATATATAAGAGTGCAAAGACACAATATTGGAAGAAGAACTTTCTTTATTGATAAATAAGTGATGTGAGATTACAACCCAACATCTGATACAAGTGCTCCTATGCTATCCAAGGACACTGAGTTATATTTCTCCAAGATATCTAAAGGCAAACCATGAGCATAGTTTTGCTCTATAACTCCTCCTCTATTAGCCTCAACCCCTACCCTCTATTTATACATGAGGAGAGAGAGAGGTTACGAAGGTTGAGATGGTTGAGGAAGTTGGGATTTTATGATTAAGAGCCCAACTATCCTTGACTAATCATATTTATATTTTTAAACTTTTGATTAAGGCATACATGACTATTAATACTGGAAAGGAGTGTATTCAAACGCGACTTTCTTTAAGGAAACCCGTGAGATCCCTAATGATATATGTGTGAGTTTCAATGCACATACTCATGTGTGATACGTGGGTTGCTATGAAAATAGTTGCGTAATTAACCTAATGTCCATAGAAAAAATAAATCCAACTAGTAAGGTAATGATGTATCAAAGGTCATGCACATCTATAGTGTTTTGGCTACTTCAATCCATTTTGTCCTTTTGTGTTTCGACACATTGGGTGTCAATACTCGGATGGAGAAGTTCCATTTTACATGATAACGTATGCCCCCTAATGTGTGAGGTCAGAGGGAAGTGATGGTCGAAATACATTACAATATTTTAATCTTGGAGAACTCAGTTACCAAGGCAGCAGGGAGGTACCTGAAACAAATACATATCAAAGTCATATACAAAATCATATCTGAGGATGCCATGTTCAATATAGAGGAACACTATCTCCTTTAAAATATTTGATTACATCATATGAAATAGGTAACAAGACCACATATATTACAAATTTGGATCAAAGACATAATGTACAATGTTGAGTCTTCAAAATCTGGAAGCACTGTAGTTGAACATAACACAATCTTGCGAAACTTAGGTTATAGAGGTGAACCTAAGGTCTTCGTCCAAATACAAAGGAACCAGTACAATCCCTACCATGTGAATAGATGTGTTGAAGTCGAACATGGAAGGAACTCAATAGGATGTCAGTAAATGAGTGATGTTGACAACTAAATCAAAGGATTTCACCAATAATGGTAGTGAATCCTAAAGTACCATCGTCAAAACTCTAAGTCTTTGTCTTCAGGAGATGCTGATGAGAAACCGTGATGTGAGGAGGAAGGAAATGAATCCTTCAACAGATCACAAGAGTGACTAGGAAACTGGATACAAGAAGGTAGACACAAGTAATTCTCAAATAATATAATGATGGGAATCATGATAAAAACCAGATGAAGGTACAGATCCTTGAACAGTGAGCACGACACAGAGATTACCCAAGGAATATTTTGACTTACAGATAGGATAACTAGACTTATCTATCATGTAGGAGACATGATCAGATTATCCTTTTATAAAGTACAAGTGGAGGAGTAAAAAACTCGAAGTAATAGCTGAGATAAAAGTGTAAACTTAAACATGAGTATCGAAAATTTTAGAGAGTGCTTTGTTCAATGATGATATGTTGCCACTATTTATAACCCAAAGAGAGTAATTATTCCTTATCTTTCCTGTTAAATTTTAACAAGTCCAGTAAAGTCAACTCGAGTCTCTCTTCATTTTTTACAAGCATGAAGAGGGGAGAGAATAATGCTTGATAATGTTACTAATTCGTGGATTTTACAATCCTGAACTAGTACATGCTCGTTGGTGTTTTTGTATTTTGGGTGTCTGCATACTCTGAAGAAGACTCTAGGGGGGTGCTTTTTTGTACAATTTAGTCTCCTGAGGGTGGAAAAGTATAAAAAAATCCAAAAAAGAACTCTCTTAGCTCCCAAAGGACTAAGGTATACATTTTTTGTACTTAGTCGGTAAGGTCTGAAAAAGGGGTAAACTAATACTAGACCAATGCACCTTCAGAAGTGGCAGGTAAAATGAGTTTAACGAGTGTGAAGGAAGTAAATATCACTTAGAAAGATCCATTTGATTACGATAAATGAGGCTTATAACAGTAAACTCGATGCTTTGTTTTTTAAGTTTTCCGAACATGACAAAGACATAAAGAACGCTCATAATATTTTTCATGTTTAGGTCCAGAGAATGAAAAAGAGAAAACTAAGCTCATAACGGGTGTTCATTTTCCGTAAATTTATTCCCTCGGGTCCGAAAAAGTGATAAAACTATGCCCGAAGATATTCTTCTCAATTCCAAAGAAAAGAGAGTGTTCCTTTTTCGTAAATATTCCACATGGTCTGAAAAAATAATAAACTACCACCAATGTGGATGCTCATTCACTTATTCTTAACGATTATGAATGAACAAGTTTACTCAATAGTCTAGTATGTTTTGAGGAGTTAGACCAGGGCCTAAAGAAAACTCCATAAATGCAGGGAGCCTTATAACAGGGATAGCGCATAAAAAGATGCAAAATGAGGCTCATTTTGGCATGAAAAACAACTAAGAAGGCTCCCTCAAACCTAGCACAATTGTGGCATGGCTACCAAAAGATGATAAAGTTCTCTAAACTAGGGTACCCATGAGAAGGAGGTCCTATCCACGAAGGAACAATGATGTATACGAGGTCAAAATGGTTTGACACCATAGTCCATGGATGAAAGAGTGATCCTAGGGTTTAATGAAGGATAAGGTATAGATGCAAAGCCAGCAATAATGACTAAATCCTACCCTATATGTGCCAGAAAACAAATTTTTAGTGATCCTGGACCTGCTGCAATTAGTAAAAATCCATGGTATTAGTCCATTCATTAAAAATTGATTTTAAACTATAGGAAATGGGTCAAAATTTTGAAATGTTTTCTATAAATAGTTCAAAAAACAAAAATAGAAATACCATTTTGGAAAATTACTAAACTTGGCAAGTGTTTACCTTTGACTTCAGTTTCTCACCGAGGACAAACCGATGGACTGAATCGAATTCCACAAGTTATAGGTTGGTTATCTCTCCCTTCTCCTTCTTTCCATTTGCTCAATTTTTAATTTTTGTATAAAATTTTATCATTTGTGCAACCCCACATAGGTTACATAGCATACATGGGTCTATTGCTATAGCAGTCGCGTATATGTGCTGTATATGCAATTTTCTATGGAGAAACCCACGGATGACCCATGATGTGCTTAATGTAAACTCGCGTATGCTCTGCGACTCAAAAAATGTTGAAAAATAGCCAAAATAAAAAGATACTCATGGGTTCTAATGATTGAACATGGTCATTGGGCAGGTCCAAGATGGTTTTAGAGTGGAGGGAAAGAGAGCACGAGGATATGGATTGAGAGGCAATGCGAGACGCCCTGACTTTACAAGATTTGCAACAATGTGGCTTATTGAAATTCTATTGTACTTCCGGCATGAGGGCCAATATCTATTTACTAGAGACTCTGATCAGGTACTGGGACCATGACCTTGGTCTATTTGATCTTCAAGGAGAGATCTTGGAGATTACAGTAGAGGACATATACTTCATTACAAGGCTTTCCCGTAGAAACATTCCCATGAACCTTGAGGGTACTGGTAGGGGTGGTGAGCCTAAGTGTTCAGGAATGCATTGAAACTTACTTCCCACCAAGTACACAAAATAAGGGGACATGCGTCCCAATTTCTCACATAAATATATTTCCATTACAAGTGATGGTAAGAATGGTGGTAAGGATTGTTGGTTCTTCTTCACTGCACTTGGCCACTCAGACTCAGATGTAGATTGCAGTGGAGTGCATGCAGGGTATAGTATTTGACTGGTGCTCAGGTATGATCCCGATCATGAGGAAACAAACCTCTGACTACAAGAGAGGGCGCAAGAAGAAATTCGGGTATGCAAGCATTTTGGTGGATTTCTTCTTTTAGATAGTTCCAACTATCAGCCCTGCAATAGGACTACCACCACCTTCCCCTTGCCATCCTATACTTACTAGATGGGAAGATGTGTGTCTCTGTCAAGGTGGTAGAGGTTCAGTCCAAAGTGTTTATGATGATGATTTCTACCTTTGGTGGGAAATGCAAGTACCAGCTCTCAAGCAATTCTCATACGTCTGATTGGACTTCCAAGTATATAATGACCTTGTCATCCTGCCAGGGGAGGCATGGAGAGAGATAGGTATTTTTGTCTTTTTATTTGATTTTTTTAATGAGTTTTAATCATTGTATATACATATATATAAAAGTTTTGATCAATTTTAAATGTTTTTAAATGCATATGTTGGACATGTATGCCCTAATGGGAATTCTAGGTCATTTGTACAACCCACACAAGGTGGGGACCAGAGTATACTACGAGTTCTTGAGGGGGAGATGGAAATTCTAACCCAAGGGGTCCCTACTATGTGGATACATTGGATCCTAGTTTTCATGTAAGAGTTAGTAGTAGGGATTCTGACGACTTGGATATGCCTTCTTAGGTCGGTAGCTAGGGCCTTTATACATTACAGGGTGGTCGAAGAGGTAGCCACAGCCAAGGAGGCTGAGGAACAAGATTAGATCTATAGGCATACATATGGATTACGATCCTATTTTTTATATATTTATACAATTATGACATAATCTACGGATCAAAAACTCGATCTATCTATGGATATATTTACACACACACACACACACACATATATATATATATATATATATATATATATATATTCCTAGTTATTTACATGTGTCTCAAATGCATCTGTTATATTTATTTTACAAAATGTGTGGTAAGTGCCAGTCTAATGTGTAGTTTGCATAAGCATCAGTAATTGTATTTTCATTCCTTGAAATGTGATTAATGAAATATATTCAAAATTTCTTTCAAGTAATATTACGCGTAAAAACTGACGTAGAAAAGTAGGGTTCCACACCTGATAATCACCATTGAGTTGGGAAACCACCAGTTGAGAGTCAAGTATGACTTTAAAATCGGTAGTGCCATGTACTATAGCATCCCATAACAACTCAATAACTACCCTATACTTGGCCACATTATTAGTATAAGTACATAAGCAAGTGCCACCAAAGGCAACCAGTTTTCCTGAGGGTGAATAGATAACCCATGCAGCTGAAGCCAGGTTACAAGTATGGCGGATAGCACCATCTACTAAAACCTATGAATCACTTGGTTGACATCTGAAAAAACCAATAGACTATAAAATAAACACTAACCATATAACTATTGAACATAAAAATACAAGAACAAGCACCATGCCTAAGCATAGTACTTCTTTAGGTAGATCCCATTTCTAAGTTCAGGCAACTTATTTCCATCAAAATCAGTTAATTCATATGCTCCCTTTTTCAAGACCTTTTACATGACATAGGGACCTAACCACATAGACTTGAATTTTCCTACCACGGGGGTTCTTTGTCTTGATCCCAAAGCAAAACAAGATCCCCTTCAGAGAAAACTCTTGGCTTAACTACTTTGTCATATTGGTTCTTTACGCTATTATTATGAGCCTTGTTTGTTGTCAACGCATCTCTGCATCGTTCATCCATATTTTCTAAATGAAGCAAACATTCTTCTAGTTCCATCATGTCAGGAAGTACATGAATGGCTATCTTAAGAGATGGAATCTCGAATTTGACCGGTGTGACTGATTCCACCCCATGAACGAGTTGAAAAGGTGAAAAACCTATAGCAGTATTGACATTAGTCTGGTATGCCCAAAGTGTAGGATATAGCACGATGCGCAAATTTGATCGGCTTGTGTTAATGGTATGATTTAGAATGGTTTTAAAGGTTTTTTTAACTGCCTCTACTTATCCATTAGCTTGTGGGTAGAAAGAATATGAGTGATATTGCTTAAACCCTAGCATAGTAGTCAGCTTAGTCATCATCATCTATTCTGAAAGCAACTTCCATGGTCCATGATAATCTCCTTTGGTATACCAAAACAGGTAATGATTTGGTTAAACATGAAGTAAGCTATCATTTCACTGTCTACTTTTTAGGTAGGGAATGGCTCTTCCCACTTTGTGAAGTAGTCCACAGTGACACTGATGTATTTATGCCCCCCAGCAAAAACTGGGTTGCACATCACACAATCCATCTCCCACTTAGTGAAGGGTACCACCGCAAAGACAGGAAACAATGGAGGAGGATGCGACCGCATTTTCCTGGTATAGAGATGACACAGATGACAACACTTCATAGCCTCCACACAATCTTTGAATATCGTGGGCCTGAAATAACTGGCACGTAAAATATTTTTGGCCATTGCTAACCCAAATAAATGACCCCCACATGCTCCACTATGGGAATCATTTAGGACATGTGCATCCTCCTCGTGGATGAGGCATTGAAACAAAATAGAATCTACCCCTCTTTGATACAAGGTATCACCCATGATCAGGTAGTTTTTCACATTTACATGCAATTTACACCGCTCTTCCCTTGAGAAGGATGCAGGACACATCAAATTCTAGAGATATATAAGGATATCTCCATACCATGGATCAGAGGTTGAAATAAAAAATATATACTCATATGGGAATGAGTCATCCTCCACCACTACACTTTCTTCCGTAGGAAATTCTAAGATAAGCTCTGCAAAAACTAAGGACTTTTTGGATTTAGCAGAGTGGAAATCCAGGACAAACTCATGGAGAATGACTATTCACTTGTTGAACTTTCCCTCGATTATGTGTCAGGACAAAACATACTGAAAAGGATTTACATATGCCACCACTGTGGTTGTCCTCAATAAAATGTAGTGAAGCAGCCTCTAAACAGCATAGACAGTTGCTAATGCTAATTTATCGATGTGGGAGTATCTGATTTTGGGACCAGCTAATGCACAACTGAGATAATAGACAACATGCTCTTGGATTTTATCGTCCTCCTGAACCAACACCACCCCAATACTTGACTCTGACGTGTCCAGATACAATATAAAATATTTAGAGTAATATGGGGGACGTAACAAAAGAGCCAATAGTAAATCCTTTTTTAATGCCTCGAATGGAAGTTATGTAGTTCCATCCCATAAAAATGGAGTGTCCTCCTTAAGAAAGTGCATGAAACCCTTAGTTATCTTGGCATAATTAACTATAAAACGTTGAAAAAAGTTAGATTTCCCTTGCCGGATCTGAAGTTTCCTGATGGAATGAGGAGGAGGTAGATTTACAATAGCCTCAACTTTCAAAGGATCCACCCATATTCCTTTGTTTGACATGATAAACCCAAGTAGTGTCCCTGACTCAACGCAGAAACACATATATGGGGATCCAAGCGCGTCTTATAATGTCTACATCATTAAAAAATCAAGTGAACGTGATCTGGATGGCCCCTCCTCTTATGAGAATGGGCAGGAGAATCATCTAAGTATGGCTCGACAATATTCCGGATGTCATGGAAGGGAAAGTTCATTTCCCATTGAAAGGTGGCTCTAACATTGTTTAGACCAAAGGGAATTTTCTTGTACGCGAAGGTACCCTGTGGAAAAATAAAATTCGTTTTAAGTTAGTCTTTCGGCTTGATTTGGATTTGATTATATCCAGAAAATCCATCCATAAACGAAAATACGTCGCTAACCACACAAGCATCAATGATTTGATCTATAAAAGGCGTGGGGTAGTTGTCCTTGGGACACACTTTATTTAGGTCACAAAAATCAGTGCACACGCGTATGGTCCCATTTTTTTTTATCAATGGGAACGGGATTAGATACCCATTCCATCATAGCAAATGGGTAAATGAACCCAGCTTTCTACAAATTTTCAACCTCAGCCTTTATTGATGTCGTTTTTCGCAGATTAACAGGTCGAATATTTTATAGAACAATTTTATCATCGGGGTGGGTCCGGATTTCATGTTCTACAATAGATGGATCTATTCCTGGAATCTCCTGATATGACCAGGAAAACACATCGTGAAATTCCTTAAATAAGGCAGTATATATGGCAATCTCCTCTGAAAAGTAGTTTGCCTCGATATGCACATTTTCTACGACCTTGGAGTTCACAGAGATTTGATTGGAATGGTAAAAAAATATTTTCCATATTCCCCTCAAAAAATATTCCCTCCTTTGGTTAAGGATTAATCAATAAATCAACATTTTTCCAGTCTCACATGGAACTCTTGGTTCTCAACTCTGCTCAGTTATGGAAGAAAGTAGGACCTATGGTGCAGATCTTCACAAATCTTATCTCTCTATCGATAACCATTGCAATATACTTTCCTACACTTGTATAACCTAGATAGTTTATAGGGGTTGGGATATCAAATGTTCCCATCAAAGATGCATACATTCCAACCCCCAAGCTCTCATTAGCTGGTTTAGTCTGATCGATCAAAGGTACAGTGGACTCAATAGTCTCCAAATGGCCCTTCCGAGTGAAACTGAGTTGGTCAATAGTAACCAACTTACCTTCGTGTGGAAACACTACCACTCAAAGAACGGTCAAGGAAATCGTACACATGACGTAAGTCTATATTCTCCCTAAAAGTCACTGATTTCCCTGGGGAATCAATTACTTCTACTTCAACAACCACTACTTTCCATGCCAACTTTATCTCAAAATCTAGTAGGATGCCATGCGAAGGGAAAGGCCTTCCATCAGTAAGTAAAGTGTTTGATGGAACTAGGTCCGGGGAACATAAATCCTTCCAACAAGATATTGACATTACACATGTGGAAGCACCTTCATCAACAACTATACGTCCAATGGTTTTTTCACCATGGACAACATCAATTGACAAAGCCACATGATATGGTAGGAGAATCTTAACATCTGACAGATTAAACTTCGCCGACAGGATTGATTAATTGACGTTGCCTAAAACTGATAAGAGGGAATCCCGCTGAGCAGGACAACTCTGTAACACTTCCAATGATGACATTGCACAAGGATTTTGAGCCCACATATTCAACTACTGAGTATTTGGAATCAACCCTAGAGTTAGGATTGTGAAATTATTTTTTAAAGACACCTTTTGGTATCTTAGGCATCGGATCAACAGGTTTCTCAATAGTGATAGGGTTAGAAGTTTTACTAGTAGACTTACCCTTATCTGAAGCCTCTGATTCATAATTCTTGTTTCTTTCCTGGATTAAGGTGTTAGATTCTACCATGTTGATATAGTTTTGATCAGAAGGAGCACTAGAAGTGCCCTCGGCTACATTTGAAATAGAAGTTGCATTTTTTCCTTGGGGAAATGGATCCTTCAAGACAACTGGTTGTTGATTTTTAAGAAACTGTTGAGCTTGTTCAATAAGAGGGAATTGATGAGTTAGGTGGTCTCCCTGCACAACTTATATGGAAAATTAACCTTCTTATTATCTTTCTTACCCCCATCGGCATTGTTTGTGGGTTTCTACTTGTTTTTATTACCCTCACCCTTCTTCCATTTCTTATTTTTCCCATTGGGATGTTGATTTCCCTTCTGAGAAGATTGCACAAAAATAGATGCACTTTAAGGTGAGGGGGTGGTAGCCTTTGTTGCCTCCACTATATATTGTTTCACTGACAACTCGTGGATTTTCTTAGCCAGTGATTCTACGGTGCAAGAATTTACTGAACCAACCACACCATTGGCATGGGGTCCAGGATTAGGTTTCTTTGCAATATTGGTAGACCTCGGTGCCTCATGTATGATTTCATACAATATCCTAGACTGAGCATAAATAAAGTCTAACTATTGGGACGTAAGGATATCCTCTTCTTCTATGGTCACCCCTGAAGTGGATACATCCTTAGATATATAAGGTAGTAAATATTTTAGGAACCACTCTAATAAGAACTCGAGGGTATAGTGTCTTTGATAAGCCTCTTCCGTCTTTGCCACTCCTGGATGTGATCCGAGATATGTGGGGCTTTGTTTTGCTGAAAATTAGACAACAAATCTGTGTCAGTATCATATCAGACAGGAAGCTGGAAGTAATTGAGGAACATAATTGTTAAATCCAAAAAAATGTCATACGCAGCAGAGGGAAGTGTTGATGTAATTGTAACTTCAGAATGTATTCACTTGTATATCTTACGTATTATACCCTGATGTTTATTCTGGGATGTTTTTTTAATGTAATTGATTCATGTCATGCCACGATGTTCCGATCGGGAGTTTCTATAATGTGAACAAGCCATGTCAAGTCATTGTGGGTAACCCTCCTATTTGTCAAGGTTTAAAGTCCCCGCATTTATGGGGCCCTAGGGTTATTAGACTGTCCTAGAGAATTAAACCCTAGGTGAGTCATTTTAAGTTGGGGCAATAGTCCCCACCATTGTGTTAAGGATAACCCTCCTTGTTCTTCAGAGGAGGCAAAGTCCCCACAAGCTGTGGGGCACTAGGGTTATTAGACACTCCTAGAGATGTCGACTCTAGTAAGTAATTGTTAAGTGAGGCAGACATGCTGGAGTCAGTTTCAAGTGAACAAAAGAATATAAATAGAGAGTGAGCCTCTTTATTTATCACACACACACTCACTCATTAGGGCGCATGAGTGAGAGAGGAGAAGCTCTCTCAGTGTGAGAGAGAGAACAAGCTGTAGAGATCATCTTTTCTATTTTTCAGTTTTACTGCTGCCATTGGTGCTCATTCTATCTCTGAGGAAGTTGTGGCATTTTCTCCTTTATCGTTTCCCCAAGGAAAATTCTTTGTGTCTCTTATCTCTTGTGTTTTATTGATGTGCGTGTTATTCTCTCAGATAAGATCCTAAGATCATAATGCTAGCTTGAATGATAAAAATCTAACATGGTATCAAAGCTAACCTGAGAAGAAGGCATTGTGCATCTGTAGAATCTAGGGCTTCTTAATTTTTGGGTCTCTCTCCACAATCCATCAGCAAAAGTATGATAGGATTACTCTCCATTGAAGGGCACATCTTTCCGTCGAAGCGGAATTTGATTCCGGAGATTTTTAGTTTTTGGTGAGGGAAATTAGGGATTCTTATAGAAGAGGAATTTTTGAGTGAGCCCAACATAGGATTGATCTCCTCATCAAAATCTAATTTTAGAGACCTGGTTCAATATTTTTAGTTGGGTGAAACTCCTGAAAATTCAAACCCTAGTTTGACCTCGAACTAGAAAAACCCTAAAATCATTAAAACTGATAAGTTTTGGTACATTCACTATATCTCAAGATTGTAGAAGGCTCAGAAGCTGAAACATTCACATACTAAAGATAAAATCCTGATTTATCTGTGTCCAAAATTCAGCCCCAGATTCGCTATATTCTTGGAGATATGATCCCTCCAAGTTAGGGTTCCATCCTCTTCCACAATTCATCCCTAAACAGGACACCTAGGGAGAATTGCTATATCTTCGGCTAAAAAGGTTCAAATGAAATTTCTGAATATATTGTAGAAATGGCATAGATATTAATTTATGTGGTCCAAGTTTCAAACCTAGAAGATGAAACAGTGACATGTGGAATTCCATAAAACTTCGTTGTTCTGAACATTCTTGTAACAGGTCACCTTGGGAAAATGATCATAAGTCCCAATTGGTGAAACCAATTCTGATGAAACCTATGGTTTTGGAACAGGGACATGCGAGGATACCTCAATGTGAAGTTTCAGACATAGAGGAGCATTAATTTTGGATATACTACAGAAACAGTATCAAGCATTTCTGCAGAAGAAATTGGAAAACTAGGGCTTCCTGTTCCGAGAGCTTCCCTCCACTGTTTTCAGAAAAGGAGTACATTGGACAGCTCACTTTGAAGAGATCTATCTTTATATCCAATCAGATATGAAAGATTCCAAGTTTTGAAAATTAGGGTTTCTCTGACAAACCCTATATTAGTCAGCTCCAGAACGAGGACGAACACCTCAAATCGGTAAGATCTAATCTTTTGTTATTTTCATTTGAGGTTCTCATTTCAAATTGATCTATCACATCAGCTTGATGATAAGATTTTTTATGTTGACAACTTCCAAGCATGGAAGTATATGATCTCTCTGAAGAAAATGAATTGGACACCTACATAAGAAGAGAGGTTCCAGTTCTAGAGGGAGATGAGGCTCAAAGCCTTACACAAGAAGAACTTGGTCAAGGCCAAGAAGATCATTGTTGATTCAATCACGGATTAACTTGTACTACAAGTGTCTTCCCTAAAGACACTGAAGATGTTTGAGGGCCTTGACCAAGATATTTTAAGGGAAGAACATAAATCAGAATATGACTTTCAAGAATGTGAATATCTAGAATACATTCATACTTTACGAGGGTCTCTCAAGTCAAAGAACAACTTGAAGCAGTAGAAGAAGAAGTGGAGAATGCAAAAGTGGTGGTAGCCACCTTGAATGGCCTCCCAGGATCATGGGATTCATTCATGCAAGGAATCTGTGCTAGAAGGAAGTGATTACTTTCAATAGACTCTGGGAAGAGCACACACAAGAAGAAGAAGCTCGACTCATAATAAGAGAAGAGAAGATGGGAGAAACTGAAGATCAAGCTCTCACCATCCAAAGAAGATCTCTCAAGCGATGAGGAATATGAAGAACTCAACTCTTGAAGAACCTCTTATCCATATTAGCATTTGGATAAGAAATGATGCTATTATGAATGAAGAACAAGATGAAGCTGAAGGCTCAAGAAGGAGTCTACCCATGAAACAAATAAAGATAAGTATTGAATTTTCATTTCATGATATTGTTTTGTTATGCATTTGTTTATATTCAGTTGATGTATTATGCATGATAGAATGTTTACATTAATGAGAGTATACTACTAATATGTGTGTAATGAGTAAGTAGCTCATGGTGCTATACAACTATCCATTGCTACTTATCTAGAATGAAACCTCTTTGCTGAAATATTGGATTAGTGCACAATCTCAATGTTGTCCTAGTAGAGATGGAAGGCATCTAGAAAGTTTCCATTAGATATGGACGAATGCTGTATTGGTTAAAGTAGTTGCATGATCATATATTTATGCATAAGAATTTTTCATTATGAATATACCTTATGAAATGTTTCTAACCATACAACTAATGCATTTGACTTGTAGGAAAGATCGCGTAAAATCACCTACAAGCAAAGAAGGATGAGACTTGTTTCGAAGAACAAGTGACGACAGTTCATGATGAAGAACAATATGATGAATGCAATGACATCATTAATGTAGAACCTTCTAGCCATGAAGAAGTAACCAAGAAGAAAGGGAAGACCAGTTCAAGAAGAATGATGTCTAGGTTGCAGTATCGATACCTAAAGAGAAGTTCATAGTTCCATCATGCAATAGATGGAAACGTAATGGGATACAAGGCAATATTCGTAGCACAAGGCATAGACTACGAAGAGACATTTGCAGCCACTAGAAATACACATGACAGGAAGAATCATGTGTGTAAATGAAATAAGGCCTTGTACAAGCTCAGAAGACACCCAAGGGATAACACATACATGAGGAGCTTGATGAAGATCTGAACCTTTGCTACAAGGTTAATAGAGGATGACAAGCTCACAGATCAGTGCAAGAAGAACTTTTGAAAAAAGTTCAAGATAGAGGATCTTAGTATCCAGTGATCCTAGATGGATACATAGAATGTTAGTAGCAGAAGAAGCTACTTGCCACTCTGGTATAGAATTTTTTAGTGCATAGAGTACGAAAGACAGAGGGAGTATGATGCTCTGCTTCAGAGGGAGTGACTACAGAAGATCCTGAGGTTCGACATGGTATGACAGGATGGACAGATTACTGATGACTCTAGACTTTACTAAGAGTAAAGAGGATTTGAACCTTTTCTTCAAGGTTGAAGGCAGAATCCCAGTGATGATCCTGTTATATGTCGATGACTTGTTCCTGACAAACAAAAGGAACTCCTTAAATTTGCAAGAAGAAGACTTGCTGCTGAGTTCGAGATAAAGGACATGGGGATGATGCACTACGTTCTAGGCATGGAGGTGTGGATAAGGGAAGTATGCAATAGATATCCTGAAGATGTGATGGACTACATGACCACACCTATGGCATCAAACCTGAAGCTATTGAGTGTTGCTTCATCAGAGTCGGTTGATGCCACGATGTATCGTCACATGATTTACCTAACAAATACGAGACCAGATATTTGCTTTGTTGTGAACACATTGAGACATGTTCACCTGAAGGTTGCAAAGCATGCAGTGAGGTACCTGAATGGTACAGTTGAGTATGGGATCAAGTGTGATCTCTTGGTTTGGTGGGATGGATTCTTGCATGGCACTAAGTACAGCTGAGGAAAAAGATGTTGCCACTTGCTAATTGCGAGGTAGTATGTTTCTTTTGAAAACTACTATTTGATTTGGTTTATCTGACTTGCATTTTTGTATGATGCAGAGAGGAGCAGTGATCTAGATCGAGATCCCTCGAAAGAGGGATTTCTAGCATAGTTGATCAGATAGGTTGTCTAAGCATAAATCCTGGTGAAGCTCGTAGGTTGCTCTGATGTAAACGGTCCTGTAGGTTTCCCTCGAATGTAATCAGTCCTGGCGAAGCTCGCAGGTCATCCTTGGACGTAATCAGCCCTGATGTGATTCTATGCTAGAAATGGCCAAAGTGAAGTTTGAATACTTCAGGGATAATCTTGGTGTTCTCTAGATCGAGGTTCCCTCCAAAGCAAAATGATGAGACCTATAGCCATTCTGACATGGTAAGGGGATTAGGTTCCTTCCATGGTCAGATGTAAGGGCTGAGACATTCTGTCATGGTGAGAGGATTTGTTCCTTCCATGTTAGATGTGAGTGATGAGCCATTCTGATGTGACTATAGGATTGGTTCCTACATGATCAGATATAAGTGTTGAATGCCATTCTTGGAATGGAGGCACCTGTTCAGTTACCAGGAATACTCATCTTGGGGTTGAGTTGCCATTCTCTGGGAGAATGGAGTCACCTGGTCAGTTACCAGGAATACTCAGTCTAGGACTGAGGGCCATTCTGATATGACTGTGGGATGTAGTCTTACATGATCAGATGTGAGTGCATGGCCATTCTGATGTGATTAAGGGATGTGTTCCCACTTGATCAGATATAAGGGCTGATATCATTCTCTAGGAGAATGGAGGCACCTGGTAAGTTACCAAGAATCCTCAATCTAGGACTGAGAGCCCTTTCGATGCGGTGTTTTCGAACATGGTCGAATGTAAGTGTGGAACCCTTTCGATGCGGTGTTTTCAAACATGGTCGAATGTAAGTGCTGAGCCTTTCTGATGTGGTGTTTTCGAGCATGGTCAGATGTAAGTGCAGAGCCCTTCTGATGCGGTGTTTTCAAGCACGGTCAGATGTAAGTGCTAATCCCTTTCGATGTGGTATGTTTGTACATAGTCAGATATAAGTGCTGAGCCATTCTGGCGCGATGTGTTTACACATGGTCAGATGTGAGTGCTGGGCCTTTCTGATAAGATGAGGTCAGATGTGAGTGCTAGGCCTTTCTGATAAGATGAGGTCAGAAGTGAGTGTTGGGCATGCCTTTCTGACAAGATGAGGTCAGATGTAAGAGTTGGGTGGGCTATTCTAACTTAGGGTCAGATATAAGCGCTGAAGACCTACATGAAGGGTAGGCCTACAACTAGCATGAAAAAAAGCTGGCTCTGTAGAACTTCCTGTGATGAGAAGAATGAAGAGATAGCACCATTTGATTGAGATAATAGAAGTAGTAATGATGATGATGATTCAGTGATGATCCAGCTTTGATGATTATCTAGAACAAGTGATGATCCAGACTTGATGATGATCCAGCACTGATGATCTAGATTAAGTGATGATCCAGACTTGATGATGATCCAGCAGTGACGATCCAAATTAAGTGATGATCAGACTTGATGATAATCTAGTAGTGATGATCCCAATCAAGTGATGATCCAGACTTGATGATGATCTAGCAGTGACGATCTAGATCAAGTGATGATCTACACTTAATGATGATCCAGCAGTGATGATCCAGATCAAGTGATGATCCAAAATTGATGATGATCCAGCAGTGAAGATCTAGATAAAGTGATGATCCAGACTTTATGATGATCCAACAGTGATGATCCAGATCGAGTGATGATCTAGATCCAGTGATGATGATCCATATCAAGTGATGATCTAGATCCAGATGAAGATGACTTGAAGATGAAGATGACCTGAATATGAAGATGACTTGAAGATGATGAGAACTTGATGATGATCCAAATGATACAGAGAAGAAGACTTGTGCTGATAAATTGTGACAAGAGAATACCTTCCTAGTTAAGAGGGAGTGTTGATGTAATTGTAACTTCATAATGTATTCACTTGTATATCATATGTATTATACCCCAATGTTTATTTCGAGATGTGTTTGTAATGTAATTGAGTCATATCATGCCCTGATGTTCTGATCAGGAGTTTCTATAATGTGAACAAGTCATGTCAAGCCATTGTGGGTAACCCTCATATTTGTCAAGGGTTAAAGTCCCCACAGTTGTGGGGCCCTAGGGTTATTATACTATCCTAGAGAAGTCGACCCTAGGTGAGTCAATGTAAGTTGAGGAAATAGTCCCCACCATTGTGTTCAGGATAACCCTCCTTGTTGGTCGGAGGAGGAAAATTCCCCACAAGTTGTGGGGCACTAGGGTTATTAGACACTCCTAAAGATGTCGGCTCTAGTAAGTAATTGTTAAGTGAGTCTGACATGTTGGAGTGGGTTTCAAGTGAATGAAAGAATATACATAGAGAGTGAGCCTCTCTATTTATCACACACACACTCACTCATTGGGGCGCATGAGTGAGAGAGAGAACAAGCTGTGGAGATCATCTTTTCTATTTTTGGGTTTTACTGCTGCCATTGGTGATCATTCTATCTCTGAGAAAATTGCAGGGTTTTCTCCTTTATGGTTTCCCCGAGGAAAATTCTTTGTGTCTCTTGTCTCTTGTGTTTTATTACTATGCATGTTATTCTCTCAGATAAGATCCTAATATCATAATGCTAGCTTGAATGATAAAAATATAACAGGAAGTTCAATGTACCATTTCACTGCAACATGAATCAAGGTCCTCTGGAAAATCCTCAACCGAATGGAGTCATTGTTCAGTGAGTTTGAAGATGACCAAAGGTGAAAGTGGTTATATGGGCACTTGAATATTTTCTAGATTCTCCTTCAAACTTACGAATGTCTGAAGGTAAATTAATAGGAATAGGTGGCCATGTTGCACTCTGCCGCATGGAGTCATTCATCAACTTTGACAAGTTTGGCAAGTTTAAAGTTACCAAGAAAGGAAGATTTGGCCTAACCAAAGCTTGAAAAGGAGTTTGGGATGTAGAAGGACTTACCCCCTACTTCCCAAATGAAAAGGTGGGGTCCCCCCAGCCACCAATTATGAAATAGTTGAACTACTGTGAAAAGGATTCCATCTGAAATCCAGTGGATTAATTCACTAGTACATGTGAACATTTTTCCCACGTACTTTTGTTGTTATTGCAACACGTGTGCGTTTCTTTAGCAACGAAAATGGCCCCTTCAGTTCGTGGGAAAATATTCGTCGATGTAGCAAAATTTTCTACATTTTGTCGCAATTTCAATGAGTGTCAAATGTCATAATTGTGATGAAAAAAATACTTTTATTGTGACGATGTTCCGTTGCTATCCCGACCAAATGTTGAAAATGTCCGTCACTATTGCGACCAAAATTTAGCGACGAAGGCTTGGCTGGCCGTAACTATAGCGATGAAAGACAATGTTATTCAAAAATGCATGGAGTTCTTATAACCCTATTTTCATTGGCTTAGTAACATATCAGCGTTGGTGTAGCGACGACAGCTTTTTCACTATAGCGATAACAGGTTCATCTTTGTAGCGACGACAGGAAATTATTTGTAAAAAAATAATGTTTTGCGACAAACACTCTGTTCGTGTAGCGACGCTTGTTCGTTGGTGTAGTGACGAATTTGACATCGCTCTAGCGATGCCCAACAAGTATTTTTTTTTTAAACATTTTTTTGCGGCAAACGCTTCGTTGGTTTAGCGACGACCTTGTGTTTGTCTAGCGACGAAGGCGTCGTCGCTCTTGCGACAGCAGGAGAATTTTTTTTTTAAAGAAAGTTTTGTTCAGTTAGTGATGACCTTTCGTTGGTTTAGCGATGAAGTGGTCTTCGCTATAGCGACAGAAGGTAATTTAAAAAAAAAACTGGTTGCGATGAAAGGGCACGTTGATTTAGTGACGGAGTGGTCGTCGCTATTGCGATGGTAGGAAATTTTTTTTTAAAAGCAATGAACTTGTTATACTAGTGATGAATTTGTTTGTCTCTAGTATAGCAAGCTCATCGACACTTAAGAAGCCTCCCTGCCAGTTATTTTTTAGTGTATGCATTAGTGATTTAGTGAACAAAGCATAGAGGCATAAAGTATTAAAGAAGGCATGGGTATGGAGCGAAAATCAAATAAATGAAGAATTGCAGTGATACATAACAGTAAAGATGATGCTTTGGGTATTGGAGACTACAACAAGTCGTATCTTCTAAAATTCTGGAAAATGCGAATGTTTATGGGTTGTTGGGTGTTTTCTAAGTCTGAGGCAATAGCATAATCATTGGTTGTAAGCATGTGTTTAATAAGCCATTTTGAAGCTCTAAAAATTTACAGCAAAGAATTTCTACAGATAGAAAATCAAAGAGAAATAACAGGGACAAAACTCTGGACTAAAAGAGGAAATCGAACATGTGAAAGGGCATAAAAAAATTCATTGTGCCACATGGACACAGTCAACAATAGAAAATATATTTCTGCAAATGTACAAATTGATAACAGAATTCTGGAATGCCCTCATCAATGTGCTGGGAAAAATACTAATTGATGTAATAATCTGGGTTCAATAAAATCAAGAACACAAAGGAATCTCTTTGTCACTAATGAAGATGCTCGAGGCTAGTGCAAATTGTTCAATTAATTCAAATTGTTTCCACTAAACAAAATAGAATTCTTGATGCCAATCAGATCCGATCTCATGATGACATTCTGTGGTATGGATTTCAGGGTTTTGAATGTGCTATACTCCACTTTGGAGAATGCAATCATGTGTTTTTGACAACTTTGCAAGTATCATACACCACTTCAAGAGATATTGAAAGCATTCCTTTTGAGAGGTTATGAGAACATCGAATGATTCTCTATAGTTAAATATCTTGATTCTCTCTAGTATGGGGGTATGAACAAATGTGAGACATAGTCTTTGTGCTAACCAAGAGAAAGGTTTGTAAACTATATACAAAAGCATCAGCTACATGAGTTACAGAATTATTGTCTACTGTGTACAAATGAAAGGAAGCCATAGGATTGTTTGCTTATAAAGAGTGGTTTGATTAAAGACCTGAGATATTGAGTTGATTGTTAGGGCATGAATTGTATAGTTTCTTAGATATCAATATTTGACTTATTGTGAAATGAACTAGTACAGAATGCAGATGTGAAGACAGAGAGAGTGCAAGGGAAGAGGATTGGTGTCCTTAGCTTCCAGATAGGTTGGTGCCTGAAGGTTTGAGTTGGTGCTTACACAAGAGGATTAGATTCCCCAGCTCCTTAACAGGTTGGTTCCGGTTTTCTTCTATTTAGTGCTTGCTAGTTTGTAATTTGGTGCTTACAGAGGATTGGTGTCCTCATTATCTGACAGGTTTGTTCCTGTGGAATTGCAAGTAGGTACTTGCAAAGGGATTTGTGTCCCTCATAGGTGGTTTCCTGTATGATTGTGATAAACTGGAATTTACAATATTGAAAATTTGTATAATGGTTTTCTCCCTCATTGGGTTTCCACTTTAAATCTATGTGCACTCTCCATTGATGTTGATTACTATATATGTAGCTGATAATACCATATGATGGATATGCCTACTTTTATAGTAATTGTTTAAAGCTGTAAAAGTGAAAAATGTTTTCAATCTAGTGTATACTAATTTAGCCCCCCTCTCAGTATACTTGAATATTCCAACACATGTGTCTCTATTATAATTCCAATAAGACAAAATAGAATAAAATAATTTGCATAAAACCATTGTTCTTAAAAGGGGATACAATGTTAGCAACGATTGGTATTTATCCATTATAAACTATCATTATAATAAAAAATGGGTTGATATGTCGATTCTAAAGTTATGTAAAGAATTAATTCCCTTTTGTAATTATGAACCCACAAGGAAGGGATTGTGTCAACATTTGCAACCACCCACCTTTCACCAATGTTAATCAATCAGAATATAGAGACGAGAGAAAGACGCAGAGGTTGGTCATTCTTTGTCATTCTTACCATAAATATCCATCCCCCTTGAGCCCATTAAGAAATGATCATCTACACATATTTCTTATGAAAATAATGAGGACATACTTTATTTTTTTTATATATGACTATATCCATTTGTGTGCATGTAGCTAGATCCCTGCACATATCTATACTTTCTTTATCTAAACTCTTCACATGATTTTGAATCTCCTACTCAAGAAGATTATGAGATTATTGAATACTATTGGAACTTAATTAAAGTAATAACTCTCTAACATCCTATCTCAGGATGCATAATCTGGAAAAAAAAATCTTGAGTATAGTTGTTCCATTTAAACTATATATACTGATTCATTTACTAAGAGATCCCATCAACCTTAATTTGGAAACTATAATACATGTAGGTAGACTGTGAAGGAAAGAAAATAAAGCTATGTAATCATTATGCCTCAGATATATAGATTTCTCAAGTGCGGGAAGTAATAAATGTGTAAGTGCAAACAAAAATAACGAAATTGTTCAGACCTTCAACGCCACTGCTACTTCTCAGACAGAAAAATGAAAAAAAACAATATCCAAAAATTTTCTCCTATAGAATAAATCTTTGTTGTGAATAGTGTCTATCCAACTTTAAAACATTAAAAAAAACAAGGGATCCAAAGAAAATATTATGAGTGAAATTAATTCCTACAAGAGAATAGGAACTTGAAGAACGAATGACAAAAACCTTACCTAGTTATAATAACTGGAATGCCAGCTTCAGGAGCATGACAAGCAACTTTTACTTTAGTAGTCATACCACCCCTTCCAAACCTGGACTTATCACCAAATGTGATTGTCTCATCATGTGTATCCTTTATGTATGTATGTATGAGTTTTGAGTGAGGATCACTTGGAGGTCCACTGTAAAGGCATTCCACATCACTTAGTTGAATTAGAAGATAAGCTCTCAACTGAAGGGCCAGGAGAGCTGCTAAACTATCATTATCCCAGAAAATTCTAGTAGCATCCTAAAAAACAGTACTATAAATGTCAGAATCAAGAAAAGAAATCTAAAACTGCACAAAGCTCTAACTACATCTTCTTTCTTGCGCAATAAATTAAAAACTTAAAAGGATGTGGAGAAGATATTAAACAAAAAGTGGAAATGATAAGTGAGTTAGTTATCTCCATCTTTATGGACCTTTTTAATAACCAGCTAATATCACCAGATACTAATAATTGTGACAACCCTAAGAATTTTAAATAGAATAGGAACTGGTTTGAATCCTTAAAGATGTAGCTCTGAAATGCACAACCACAAAGTAATATGGATCACTATAAATAATAGAATAAGCTTCCATGTGGTACACCCATAGCATCCATAAAATTCTCAACAAGCATTAAAATGCATTCCAAATCCATGATGTCTGACACTCATTCACACCACAGTTAATTGGTCAAAATTTCCAATCCTTCCCATAAAACAAACATTCAAGCAAAAAAGCATATCCAATTGTCAAAGAAACCCCACAAACAAACAAAAATCCATGTTCCCTTCATGTTCCAATTTCAAACAAATGATACAAGTAGTCAATCCCTGCTCCATACAACTTGGATCCATTGATGAACCTATATAGATAGTCATTGCAGTCATAAGTCATTGTTAATATTCTTCATTATTACTTACTATAGGTTATATTTTGTATTTTTTTTACCTCCTAAACATAGAACCAAATGTTTGAGAAGTTTGTATGCCATGGGAACCAAGGATCTCATCTTTGTTTTTTTTATATGCAACTTATCTTACTTCAAATAATCACCAAAGTTGAAATGGAGATAAGAGTTACAACGAAGAGACTGAAAAGTTACATGAAGATCCTCGTCCTTAAAAATATAGGAAAGCTAACATATGGGGCTACAACCCAAGGGCCAAGGAGTCTACATCCTCTCAAAACACACTGTTTCAATTTTAGCTCTGACATGGAGTGTCAGATTATTTTATAACGCTTTCACTTCTCCCCAGTGTAGGTGGGAATTAATGTCCACTAAGTAAAGATTAATTAACATATTTCCAACAATTTATAGTATACACATCTGACTTTCAATAAAAAAATTGGCTATGATGCCCCTTTACCAACAATGGAGCCCAACAAATCAACAAATGGAAATATTAAATATAATTATGAAATAAAATGCAACATCCATAGCAAGGTTAAATGATGAACCAAAATAAACCAAGAATGGAATAGTGAAAAGAGGGATTCTAAAATTAAACTACACAGTTCTTAGAATGGTGAAAATGAAAATATACCTTGTATGGATATTTCCTTGTACTAACTGCATCATTTTCATTGAATATCAGAACTACCTGGATCTCTAGAAAATAAGTTACAGTATTATTCAGTTGTCTTCTAAACTCTAGATCTTTGAATTCATTGTCGGTTACAAGAAGTTGGGATGATGCAACATCTAGTTGCAATTGTTGAAATGGATTATTCTAGTAGTACACAATAAATAAGTGGTAAAACTGCAAGTGCATGCCATTTTGCATAGTTCTTACCAGAAAGATCCATTTTACTTGGAATTACAGACATGTCACTTTGCATACTAACAAACTAGGAAGATGTACAAATGTGCTGATCCTTTTGAAAACATGCTAGTTCTATTTCTTTTACTGTACAAAAATTTACAAAGGTAATAACCAATACAAAAATAATCTGCAAAACATGGACTACTTTACCCAAAACAAATGGTGACAAATTTATTCTTCTTCCAAATTCGATCCACCAACTGCAAAGAGATAAAGGTCAAATCTCAAAGCTTCAACACCTTGAAACAGAGCCAAATCAACATTATTCTTAGAATTAGCAGCGCAATAATAGATGAAAATTTGGAAGATAAAAGATACACTAACATGAGGATAAATAAATAATGATACACGTGAAGTATTACCATTGTCTTCATTGTCATCCTCCTCCCCTGTAACAATTTACATTCAAAAAGGGAAGTTAGAATTGTGTATAGATATTTATACTAAGGAAGTTAGAATTGTGTGCAGACATTTATACTCAACACTCTTAAACCAAAATCATATAATTGAGTTCAAAATAAAGCAAATACTGTAGAGGTTTACGATCATTAATGCTAGCCATATGAGCTATAAGTAGACAGTCCTCGGCTTCCTGAAGTTCCCTCACATATGTTTCGTCACTTTCAATCAAAGGGCATCAACTTCTTCATGATGACCATCAGCCAATGCTTCCCTTTCAAATTCACTGAACATTAGCATCAATCTCATATGCATACTCACCACTATCATCTATATAATATTCATGATCATAATTACCACTTTTAGAAGTCTCATAGTGACTAGATTCTAAATTCCTTCAAATGAGCATATATGCCCTTTCTTGAAAAATTCAACCGGTTAACAACAGTAGTAGTACACTACAAATGCCAATGTGACTTATAAACATGTCAATGTGACTTACAAACATAAAAGAGAAAAATGAAAAAAAAACTGAAAAATAATGTCAAAATAAATACTCTTGAATGTAGACAGAAATGTGCAAAAAAATTCTCTTACAAATATAAAGGAAGCATAATATCTAAAATATCTGAATGTTTTAACTTTTGCCTCCTCTTAAGAAAAACACAACAGGAATTCAAACTCAAACATACCACCTTGAGAAAAGAAATGAATTTATGGTAATGTCCACTAACCCTCCATTAAATGACAGACTAATAGGGCCAATAATAAACCCAGCAGATGTAGAAAACCCAATATGAGATTGGATAAAGGTAAACTTCGATGAAGTAACAAAGTACAAAAGAAGGACCAACAACAACCAAGAAGAAATTAAGGCCCTGCTGGAGAATTAAATATTCAGCTAAAAACATGGAATCCCCAATCAAGAAATATAAGGAGATTCACAATTGGAAATAAATTTCCTTGACAAACCAAAGAATACAATTATCTTGGTTTTTGACATCAACCAAGTTTGGGTAGCAAACAGACTGGTTAATAAGAACAAGGAATATTGAGAGCCAAATAAATAAAATTTCTAACATAAAAAATGAGAAGCCTTGTTTCCTAAGATCCATGAGGTCTCCTCATACTCTAAAACCACTATCCATAACGCCCACCTTCATGAGGACATCAATTCCATTAATGTTTTTATGAATATCTCATCCCACAACATCACCCTACATGGATCACATTCAATCCAAATAATTGTGCAGGGGGGGATCACAATTGTATTATCATTGAAAGAAGATTACTCTCTTGATTAGTGATCAATTCAAACATTCTTTGAGTGTGTATTGGACCTGCAATTGCTATAGCAAGGAACCCTACCAAAACACAAGGAGTCAAAACGCCATCGATCAATATACACTAGCTGAAGGAAGAATAATTGGATCATGTGGGGGTAATGTTGGGTTGAGGATGCAATCACTAAAAGTTTGACAGGAGAGAAGGATGATACCACAAAATATGGCTTGAAGTTTGTGAGAGAAATCCATGCCCAAACTGCGCCATATCATAATTTTACTTTAGAAAAACAAGTGAAGAAGTTGTTTGCAAGGTTTCAGGTTTAGGGTGATGAATTTGATGAACTGTGGAAGCTTATGCAAAGAAGCTTAAAGGGGAGGTCTTGTAGGAAGAGGAAGACAGTCAATTTTTTAAAGCAGTTGACTCATAGGGGTTAGTGGAATCCAATAAGTATTAAATTCCTTCTGTGTAGGATCTTAGTAACATAACTAAAGATCTATTTAATGCAGTTTGTGTTATTACGTTAGGGGGCTATTAGGTGGCTCACAGAGCTGTTTGGTTAGCTCATTGGTGTTTGGATAGCTCGAAGAGTCTTTGGAAAAGCTGGAAGAATATGAATGCCAAGGGTTAGTTGTTATTCTAGAGGAGGAAACTTGGATTTGAGATCCTAAAGCATACATAGAGCCTGATTATATTTGTTTGTATTGATCTTCCTTGTTGCATTCAAGTTCAACAATGGTTTCTTTGTGAATAAATTGGTAGAATTTCTGTATTTTGGGTATATAGAGTTAATTTCTTATTGATACACAGAAAATTACAGAGTGTATGAGTTAATATGCATAGGATAAATGGATGGGAGATTTTCTAGTCAAATCTAGAAACAATTCTGGCTTAATCAAAAATATGTTGATTTCATCCATCAAAATTCAAAGAAAATGATGGAATTTATGGGTATATTGCACAAACTGTTGGCAGAAACTAATCTTCATATTGCGCATAGGTCAAGGAAAAGGTTATTTGGTCGATTCAATACATTGGTTTAATTAGGTTCAATCCGTGTTTAAATTATATTGTATGATCATAGTTGTTGGAATGAAAATTAAGTAGAAGAAATCTAGAAATTATTGACAAATAAATTGTAGGTAAAAATGCGTAGAGAACAATGGAGTTTTATACACAGACAATGGACGGTTTGTTGTGCATTATGGAGGTTAATCGACGGTCACTGAGTGCATTGTAGAGGTCAATCAATGGTCACTGAGTGTATAGTGGCATATCAACGACTTATGAGCATTTTGGAGGTAGATTGACGCCATAGATTGGTTGGGTAACCAGCTCTCAAGCCAATGAACGAGATCAACCATTGTTTTGATCAATGGTGGAAAGATCACACCGTAGTAAAAAAACTAGCCAAGAGGATAAATTATGTAAGGCAGTGCGTTGGGGGGTAAAGAGTGAAGATACAGATCATATGAGTGAGTTATATGATCAATTGTTAAATGCTATGGATATAACGCCTATTGTGTAATGCATTAAGCACTTGAGCGGTTATGGTTGGAGAATTAAAGAGTTAAGATATGAAGTGCTCAAACGTTAAGAGTGCTAATGGGATGTTTAGTGGAAAGGTTGGAAAAGATAGACAAACTTGGAGGAAGAGGTAAAACTAGTGAAAATTAACTAGTTTAACTTTGTAATATCTTTTGTCTAATTAATATAGACAAAATTTTATTTTAAGTGATGATTGGTATAGGGTTGTGACATGCAAGATAGTGTAACAGTATTTACAGTAGATAAATATCCTCTTAAGATAGCCTTACAAGGGATCAAGGCTATCACAACTAGTCAAGGGGCATTCCTAAAATCATGAAAAACATCAATGTAGCTACTTAAGACAAGCAATAATGCCGTCAATAATACCAATATGTAAGATATGTTGTTCGTAGAAGCATACTTTGGGGATACAAGGTTGAAAGGGAGAACCTAAGTAACCTAAATAGAATGTGAATAGATATCTTCCTTAATTACCATGTTGATCTCCCCCTGCTAAGATAGTTCCACTAGTTCTATTTGTTTTGTGAATTTATGTTGTTTGAATAATATGGATAACATCAAGAAATTAATGTGTTGATGCACCAAAACCATATGTTTTTTTAAAACATGTAGGAAGATGTCAGTTAATCATATACAAATAAACATATTATAAGCAATATAAGGAATTATAGAAGTTCAATAATTGCACTACTATTTTGAGTTGCATTTGAATATGGAAACTACAACATGCCCATTGACACTGAGAAGAAAAACAAATTCATTACTGTGGACATGTCACATTATCATTTACAATGCTGAAATGACTAAGGAGAAATAAAAATTATTCAAATGTTGAGGTAGACCTCCCTTATCCTCATACTTCAACCTCTTACCGTTAGGTTAGTTCCATGAGACTCAACTAGACCAACATAGATGTTAAAGGAGAGAACGTTGAACTGGAAAAGACCCTAAAAAAGATCACCCCATACAAGTAAACATGCAATTCAACATAAACATGCAAGTCAAGTAACCATTATGAACCAAGCATCATGAACCGTGCAATACTAAACATCACATACAAGTAAACATGTGAGTCAAGTAAACATGCAAGTCAAGTAAACATGCAAGGCTAAACATTGCATACAAATAACATGCAAGGTTAAACATGCAATTCAAGTAAACATGCAAGGCTAAACATCACATACCATTAAACATGCAAGTCAACCTATCATAATAAGGCACCACGACATTATACTAGGCTCATGCACATCAACTCATTGTCAAAGGTAGTTTACCTGGCCTTCTCAACTGTATGTGGTCATACGTCTCATGTGTCTCATGCAATGAGAGGAAGCTCATAATCATCATCCCAGGATAAGGAAGTTCATGTGGTCATCTCATCTTCCTCAAGTTAACTCATCAAGGGGTGGCCAGGCCCTTGACGATAGCCATATTCCTCGGAAGATGTCACACATATTCAATAATAAGCTATGCAACAAAGTGAACAAAAAAATCTTATATAACTTTCAAAATCACAAACATAATAATATTAATTATTCTAATCAGCATAGTACTATCAAACATAGAGGTACATAAATCATTAAAGTGTTGAAAACAAAAGCAGTAATAGAAATAAACCAATTAAAAACTATATGGGCATCTCATATTTTTCAGGTTAACTCAGGAAGGGGTGGCCAGTCCCTTGAGGATAACTATAGTCATCTAAAGAGGTCACACATATTCAGACATATGATCTGAACAATAACATACAGATGTGAAACCACAATTCTAAAATATCACCATGCAACGACTAGTTCAATAAACTTGTTACAAAACTAAAAACAGTTCATGCCTTCACTCAGTCAAATACAAATCTTGAATGTTTACAACTACATTTTTTTATGTTTTTTTTTTCATAAATTGTAAGAGGGGTACTTCATATTCGTTGTATTGCCCCATTGTACTTTTTGTTCCCTCTTTTTCCATTGATTGTGTGGATATGCACCCCTGCACCATACTTCTGGTACGTCGATCCGGAGGGGGTGGAGGTGGATAGACAAGGGCATCATCTACAAAAACCAAGACAGTTCTATAGATATAAGTGAGAAGTTATTATTGATATACATTTTTCATTATTTTCAAATTCATTACAATGATCATTACATGCTGGCCGACTAGCCAAGTCAACTGGAATGTTCATTGGCTCTGTCATTTCTTGCTCTTCCAACTAAGCATGAGAAGGTACATGCTCTGCCATTCATAGAAAAATATTAATTAGTAAACGTAATCAGTTATGTTTTTAAAATCATATTGAATACATTTTTTTTATAGTATACTTTCCTAAATGGATAGGCATCTAACCACCATCGCGTGGTATCGGTGCGGTACCGCTACCCTCGCTACTTTTGTAGATCTCACCTTGAAAACAAAAAAATACATTCATTTTTTGATGTAACCATTCATGGATAGATTATGCAAGTTCATTATAATGAAGTACTTATTGATTTTATTTACCTCTGAGTGAGTTAATGGGGCAAATGGGGTTTTCCCCAAGATTTTTCAATGTTCCAATTCATGCTGAAAACCGTACTTGAAGCCGAGCTTCAAGTCTTCATCAGTGGCTTCCTCTTGAAAAGAATTTCCCTGCAATGCATAACACCACGTAAATTTCTTGTGATAAATCAATCAATTGTTAAATACAGTTAGAAAAAACAATTAATTCTTCAATTAATTGTTGGCAACAAATAATGATCAAATGATTCTTACAATTCGTGCCCTTAGCTTCCGATATCTACCCTGGCCCAGTTTGTGTTGCCAATGTTTTTCCAATCTTTCCTTTGTTGCTTTACATGTGTTGGAGATCCTATGAAAGGTATCAAATACGTTAGATATTGAAACTTAAATATATTGAAAAGTTGAAAAGAAAATATGATATGTGTCATACCTTCTTGAACCGATTGGCTTAGTATTTCCTTGTTTTCTCAATGCCTTTTCCTTTGCATCCTCGATGAGTGCCTTCCACTCCTTCTCTGGAACCATAGGAGGATGCTCATACTTATGGTTAATTTGCAGATTGTCCCTATAATCTATCCTGACATATTTCAAATTTAACCCAACTGCTGCAGTGACACCTTTTTTGTTGAAGGTTTCACCAAAAAAGTTGACCATGTGCCACATCAAATCATCTTTCAATTTCTCATTTTGGTCATTTCACCGTGTACGAATGGTGGGCCCAAAAATATCCAATGCCTTTTCATGTAGGTTCTTATAGAAGACATTATATCCTGCAAAAAAATATGATCATTAAATAAAACTAGTTTGAGTTATGTGGCTTTGAATTACATGAATAAAAAACACATAATAAATTAAATAATACATGCAATCTTGGGTATCTTGATTGGAATACACTCAGCATCCACCAAGAAGCTAATGGGAAATGATCCCTTTCTAACCACACGCATTGAACCAGGATAGAAACTATCACCATCGATGCCACCGTCCTCTCTAGCATCATGTGGAGTAGCGGTGTTTAAAGGGCCATCTTCACCTCCAACATTCGTTGAGGGAGTGGCATCTAAAGTGCATTGTTGTGAAGGTGAGGAAAATAGCCTCATTGGTACGGTATATTTACGAAGTGTTGAAGAATCGGTACTAACTTTACCACCCTCTACATCATGTTCTTGTTCCCCAGTTCTTGGCTCCAAATAACTCTAAAGAATAAAAATTCAATTGATTAGTACATATCAAAAAAAAGAACTAAAATAACATAATTGAATATATTTAGTTCCTAAAAACTTTCAAAGATACCCCTTACCCCGTATTTTTTTATCTTTCTATGCAATGCATCAATTTGTACTTGTATTTCTTCAGTCATTGGATCAATTAAAATCATCTCAAGAAGTTCTTCATTGCACTTATTCAAAGCAATTTTGACAGTTTCCATTGGGTCGGTTGAATAACGTATCACTACTTCATTGACCACAACATCACCTTTATGTGGTGTTCTCTACGAACGTCAATAAAAAAATCACGTGAAAAATATATAATGCATATTATAACAAAAAAAGTACTATAATCATGTTTAGGTACTATTAGGCTATCATTTACCTCATGCGACAGCATTGGTGCCTTCCCATGGTCACCCTGCCACAATACAACAAGCAAGACATTTTCATATCGATAACTAAATATTGAACCATGTATAATAAACTTGATTAATATAAAAAAACTTTATTGTTACTATGAGAGTCAAATTTACCTGTCCAGAAGCTCTAGGTGTGGCGCTCATAGTACTGACCCCCTGCCACAATACAATAAGAATGATATCATATTTAAATATTAAGCTCAATAACAACAAAAATGTCAAATGTTAACATATGTAATATAATCATGACTTGTGGTTACTATTACTTTGATGTTATTAGGTACTATTAAACTAACATTTACCTCATCTGTCACCATTGGTGACTTTCAACGTCTAGGTTCTGGCTTATCTCCACGATCACCCTGCCACAATATAAGAATTAAGACATATTAAAAATGAAAATTACATATATAACAATGTCTCTTAAACGTGATCAATGAAAAGCATGGCATATAATTAACCATGTGTATATTATAAAAAGCATGACCTAAATAAACTTGATGCAAGAGAAAAATAACAAGTCATCGATCAAAAGTTGAGTTAAATGTTGTAAAAGAAACTTACCCCCATAATAGAAACCCCCGCATCTATTCGATTCAAACCGTAATCGATCAACAATTCTTCACCTGTAACTATTGATTTTGTTGCACATAAGAATACACGATTTCCTTCATGACCCTCAAATAGGCAATTGGGTAGCTTATGCATTAACCCTAGTCATGTGCTTTTTATAAACCCTACGATATTTCCTGAATATTTTGGCCTTCCATCAATATACACATTTGCTCATTTGTTTAGATCGTTGTCCAGTAGTTGAAAATAATTTTTTGTCAATCCATATGTCTACATACTTCGCGTATATCGGACCAATAACAACCATTCATTGTTTTTGTAGAATGGACCGACATACTCCATCAATTCAGTTTTAGTGCCATATGACACCTTTATGCCATCCATGGAAAATATCCCTAGTCCATGTAAAGAGGATGGAGAAATGCGATAAGTCCTCCCATTGAGGAAGAAATCCGTGTCAACTTGGGGTAGCTCCTTGGGTAGCCATCGTTTAACAAGATATCTATACCTTAGGGGAAAATCAATGTCATCTATGCACTCGTTATCATAACCACATGATCCTCCTTCAAAAACAAAAATTTCTATGCGTCTATGAAATTTTCTCCTTACCTTTTCACCTCTAGTTGATCTCGACCTATTAGATATTGTATTAGATGTCTCGCTTTCAACCTATTCTGGTCTATCTTCCTCACGTGAGGAAGATAGATACAACAAGTACCTATTTCGTGGTACCTACAATCATTAAAATTGGGTATTATTTATTGCATACAAACGTTATTTAGGTGGTACTAATACATATAAATTCTCATGCTTGGTACCATGAGTTGGTGTTGGCAGGGTGTAATTTCCTTGTGCAAACAATAGGGGTTACCCCTGGTGAAAATTATTAATTAGACATGACACGGTTTGGAATAGGGAACCCGTCTGAATCTTGTCCCAATAGCCATTATGGTTTTCAGGTTTTATCAGTTGCATCCAGATCCATCATTTAGGATTCAATTGAATGGAATTATTCATGTTTAGGGTTCAATTGAATGGAATTATTCATGAAGGGAATTGAATGGATCCATCATTTAGGGTTACAACCAAACGTTGAGAGGTATATGAGAGATAACAATAGACAAACTATAGGGAAATTAGGGTTTGCAGGTTTTGGCAAAAATAAATAATGCAGTCCTGAGTTTGCAGATATAATGTGTAAGAATATGCCAGAAATGAGGAAACATAGAGGATAGACAAAGGAAACGTAGACCTAAAAATGTCATGGAATAATTGTTTCGTTTATACTACAATCTCCATGCAATTTAATTGTTGTAGCTACAAATTGTTTACCATATTATGACCCAAAGAGGATGTGAATTTCTATAAGTTTTGGAACCTCAATGCATCTTGGAGCTACAAATATCAAAATTTATATTGCTTCCCCAATAACAAATAGGAAAATTCTTTTGAGATATGATAATGGGTAACCGAGCCAGATTTAGTTCATAAAAGAGTTCAATGAATTCATGTGCTGCCATTTTTTTCTAGTCCCTTGTAATATGTTCAACTTGAGTTCATCCAGCCTTATTATAATATGACCTGGCTTAAAAATACATGACAAGTTCATATATATATATATATATATATATATATATATATATANATCATCAATTACATTATAAGAAACCACCTCTATAACCTTCACATGTTCAAAGACTGTGAAGCATGCCCAATTTACCACTCTATAAGAAAACTCCCCACTTAAAAATTCACATATTTAACCCACTTTTTGAAATGGAGAAACACATAAAACCCATCATATACATTGACCCAAATCAAATTGATTGAAACATGCAACAAAATTATCACAATCCACAACAATGTTTACTCAAAACATACAAGATTTTTCAAAGTAAATGAAGGTGTACTTAACTTTTTCAAAGATTGAATATCAAGCAATTGACTAAGACCAAGCGATTTCCACCCACCCCTAGGAAATCCATTATAGATTCCACACCCTAGCTAGCCTATGGCACCACTAAGGTGAATAAGGATGTATAGAATTATCAAGACAATTTCTATAACTAAAAGGAAAGGGTAGGATTTACTAAGTATAGCACTATTGAAATTTTATGTTGGATCAATTGTTTGAAAACCACAATACTTACTTATGCAACACAAGGAGAAAACATTCCTTCTCTGGTCATCAATCCCTCATAGTTCCATCCCTCCAGTGCTATTGATTTTTGCATATAAATGTCTAGACTACTATCCATTAATTTCCAACAAAGTTTACCTTAGTATGATAGCCTCTTCTTCAAAGTTAAAGTCTCATTTTGTCTTCTCTACACCTCTCCAAAACTAACTCCCTTCACAAATTCTAATTTCCCCTTCTTTTCATGCATCAAGGTTGGCTCCTCCCCTTGAATGTGAGAGGCTTGGGGGGGTGAGCCAAACAATTGGCCCTCAAAAGACTCTTTGTCTCCAATAAAGTGGATGCAGTGTTCATTTAGGAAACTTTAGTAGTAAGGGACACTGTCATTTTGACTCTGAAGAATTTGTTTACTAATTGGGATTTTGTTTCATTAGAGGCTAATGGGTTCTCAGGAGGTTTGGTGATTGGGTGGACCTGTTCTATCTCTCTTTCCGATTCATTTTTATTATTTTCAGTCCTATGCATGATTTTTCATAGTCACAGATTAGGTAAATAGTTACATCTTCTTAATTTTTATGGCCCATATGGGGGTTGAGAAGAATTTTGGTCATTACTATTGGCTTGTGACAATATGAATTTTTAATGAGGAAAAACCAATTATTTATGCATTGGTATGACTCTTGGATTTTAGCTTCCAAGGGTATATGTGGTGATTCTTCACTTTAATAACCAAAGAAAAAAATTACAAAATTTACAGAATGAACCATAATCCCATGGGAATAGGTTTCCAACTAATGCATACATTGACCATAAAGATTGCATAATTATTGCTCCAAGCAAACTCCCAAAAATGAAATACTAAGAAGTAGTTATAACTCACCTTCCACCATACACAATTTATGACAATCTAAAGATCCAACTCAAAGAATCAATGAAAAGTCACGTTGCATGATTCATCAATTGAACATGATAACAACATCAAGATTGCAGAATTATTGTTCCAAGCAAACTCCCATAGAAACATCTCGACAAAATGAATTTACAAGAAGGAATGCCTAAAATACACCAATGACCTTAGTGCAGCAATGAGAAAGATACAGCCAAGCAATACAAAAATTAAAGCAATAGAGGAAAATTTAAGCAAATTTCAACAATTGTAAACTAGCTTGAAAGGGTAGGAAATGCATTGTCTCTAGATGGTTGTTCTAGAGAGATGGTTTTTACAATATTTAATGATTGATGTTGTAACTCAACATGTGCCTTTCAAACACTGAAATCTTCTAAGTCCATGTTTGATCCACAATTTTGGTTAGTGTATATAAAGTTGGCTAGTAGTGTTACAAGGATATGCTAAAAGTGAGCTAACTAGGTTACATCCTAAGCCAATCTCATCAAAAAGTAGAGCATGAGTTACAACAAAGATCCATATGTCTCCAAGGTTAATGGAAAGTAGGCATATCTAACCTACAACATAAACTACAATTTTGTATGTATGGGTAGGGCCTACCTTCTCTTCAAAGCAAGAGAAGGAAATTTAATGGGTGCACCGAGCATAATAAGCATGGGGTTGCATTTAAGCCTTGAGCTATGTCAGCTCAAAAAAAACACAAGTAGTTGTGATTACAGTTTTTCACACAATCAACTCCATCAATGATTTATTAATGAACTCTACCAAAAGTAGTTTTACAAAGTCCTTTTTATAGATTCATCTAGCACATGTGATTAAGCCCCTAAAAACAAGCTATCCCAACTATAACCTAAAGGTGTTACCCATTGTCACCTCAGTAACCATATTTCTACACGTCGAGTTGACTCTTGTCATCAAAATACAAGATCTCTCACCAATAATCACTGTTGTGCACACTAAATATTCCTGAGAGACCATATAAAGGAGAATTTGCTATAGGTACATTATTGATGGTGTGTCAAAGATTGGCCAAAATAGATAGAGTAACCTCTTCCCACCCCTTGTGCTTGAAGCCAAACTGAATTTATTGATTCATTTCTGCCATAGGATGGACCATATTTCAAGTTTGTGCCATGCCCAAAAATCAAATCAAAGATGCCCTAAAATGTTGTTGACTATTGTTATGAAGGCAGAGAGACAAAGGAAAACATGCATAGTTTGCCCACAATTGAAAACCAAGCCTCCTACTACTACCCTTTACAAACAAAACTGACCTAGGACTTATAATAAGGCTCCCAGAATTGTTCATAATAGTACCAGACCTTGATACTGTTTACTGATGCTTAAGAGGCTATGATGTGCTTAGAATGTTGATCTATCCCACAATACTAACCAAGATTTTATTTTACAAATACTCAACATAGAGATCCGCCCAGGAATCATGCCAAGAACTATTCAAAAGCTCAGGTTTGATGCTTCATTCCACACTCATGCTCAAAAACACTAGGAATTAGCCCAGTTTAGCTCAGCAAACTTCCAATTGACCACCCATGAAAAAAAGGGGGTAACAGTCCTAAAGAGTTATGTTATCTCAGGAAACAATGTTTTTTATTAATGTTTTCTAGACTACTATCCATTAATTTCCAACAAAATTTTGCTTGGTCTTGGATTTTTCCAAGATTCTAATAGTTTCCTTTCATGGTTGTTATTTTCCTTAGTATGACAACCTCTTATTCAAAGTTAAATTCTCATTTTCTCTTCTATACACCTCTCCAAAACTAACTCCCTTCACAAATTCTAATTTCCCCTTCTTTTCATGCATCAAGGTTGGCTCCTCTCCTTGAATGTGAGAGGCTTAGGGGGACGAGCCAAACAATTGGCCCTCAAAAGACTGTTTATCTCCAATAAAGTGGATGCGGTGTTCATGTAGGAAACTTTATCCTGGATTATTGAAACTATATGTACAATTTATTATAGCACAAATAGTTTAATATAGCCCATGTTCTTAAGTTTAGGAGCCAAATCCAGGCCATCTTCCATTTTCATATGCCATCCTAAAATTGTCCCAAAATAATATATCGCACAAGCATTGTAATAATACCACTCCAATGCAAAGAAATACTATATAAAAGCTATGTCAAATGATATTTTTATTAAAAGTAATTGCAGATATTAGAATCCAAGGTTGGATTCTAAAAATGAAAAAAATGGTTACCATTAGCCACATGATTCTATTTTTCTAACAAGTCCTAATCCGATGCTAACATCATCACACTAACCATACAATATAAAATAGCTTGTCCAATGTCTACAACAATACAAAATCTCAAATACAAGTCAACAAATAAAATGTTGAATACAAAAGTCAACTAGATGACAACCTGTAACAATGACCAAAAACATATAACTTCTCTTGTATGGTAAGAAATTGCACACAACAAAAATATAAGGAACAATAAACTTATAAAGTATCATAGCATGAGAAGTCAACAGTTCAGGTCATATATTATGACCTTTTATAATGGATGTAATGGACCAGAAGGAAATTGACATACAATTACATTTGATAACATTAACGAGAAGTTCAACTGTCTAAGAAAGCACCAAATTGTTTTGTGTTATGTATATCATTTGATGACATTAATTGGTGGTTCAAAGATATTATAAAGAATAAAATTGTTTTGGAATATGTTTAGAATGAAAAACATATAAAATACATAATGAAAAAAAAGTGAAAGCACAAAATAATCAAAGAACGATATCATGATGACCATATTGGAGTTCCATGATCTAACTCTAGTATGACCTTTTACTCCCTACCATATGTTGAAAATTGATATAAATGTGCTTTGGTTGAACTAACCCAAAGTTAATTTATTGGGTCATGAGTCAAAGTTTATTAGATGATATTTTTAGAACAAGAAAATAGCTTTGAATCATTTATTTATACCTTTTGTGGAGTTTAAGACATGCTTTGAATCCCACCATGGAACAATTTAGTTCAAATTAGCCACGATATTTGACCACTATTAATAAAGATTCCACAATGAGCATATATTTTATTAGAGGTACCAACTGAGATGTTTTGACATGATATCAAGAAAACGTTCAAAAATATGCAACAAATACTTACTGTATACTCTTCCCAATGATGATGGAAAAGATCATCTTCAAAAGACTTAAAATTACCACTTAGGTTCACAATTACATTGAAATGACAATAACATTCAACTTAAACCTCATACAAGCAAAAAAAAGCAACAAAAATAAGATAATACATGTGTAAAATCATAGAGGGGGTACAGATTGAAAACCCCTTAAAAACACCCCTGAGTTGTTGGGTGACTGAGATAAAGCCACATTGTTCAACGATTAGTTGGCATGCCTATGCACAAAAATCTACTTCGATTTTATGAATGTTGGAAAGGATTTGCAAGCCCCTCAAGGGGTATTTTGATCCAATATTGGAATATCCCTATCCATGGGCTAGGATTTTGCATTCCAGTAAGGATTTGAAAACCAATGCTTGGAAAAATAGTGAAATGATTTGGCAAGGATATAAGTAAATGAACTTTTAGAAGAGAATAGACACCTATAGGAAACATTTATTAACATATTCTCGAATTAGCTTTAATGAATATGAGAACCTATGATTTCTATTCCCCAATAAAAATAACTTAAGAACAAATGAAAATGCATAAAAACAATCTCTTTCTCTTGATTGTTTCATGTTGATGATTGTTTAACCTCGCAATCCATGCATTACCAAAATATGGCCTTACTAATCCATCTAATA